>JAAGNO010017372.1:0-30380 GCA_033439905.1 Ceryle rudis
GACCGGACGGGACGGGTCCCCCTCCCCGGCGGCACCGGCAGCTGCGCCGGCTGCCCCCGGCGGCCCTGCCCCGCCGCTTCCCGGCCCAGCTGGTGCTGCCCTGAGCTCGCTGCCGGGGTGAGAGCAGCCGCTGCAGTCTCTTACTCAGCCCGTAGTATCCCCCTTACCCATCCTGGGGCATCCTCCTTTTCCCAGCCCGGGGCATCCCGCTGTCCCATCCTGGTCTGCTCCCAGTGACAATGGGACCACAGCCCCGCGTGAGATGATTGATGGGGAGCCAGCATCACCTCCAACCTCCACCACCTCACTCCCACTGGGGCTGCCGAGCTCCTGGGCACTGCTGCAGGTGGGACCAGTTTCACCCCCTTCCTGCGCTTGCCCACACTGCAGGATGAGCTCTTGGCCTTATTTTATGCCTTTCTAATGTCCTTTCTTCCTGCCCCTCTTTGCCTTTTTTCTGTGCTTTTCTGTTTTTTGAGGGAGACTGGCACTGCCTCAGCAGCCCCCAGGGAGCGAAACCTTCTGTTTATTTGCACACCAGACAGAGAAACCAGTCCTGCCTCCTGCATCTCCCAGCTGCTGCCTCTACCCGCGGCTCCTGTGCTCCCCAGACTGCCCTGAGAGGTGCCAACCAGACTGGGCCTCTGTGCTGGATATTTGGGAGCAGCCAGCCTGGCCTTGGGCTGCTGGATGGGGACCAAAGGGGCACCTGGGACCTGCCTGGGTGGGTCTGCAATGTGTGTGTGGGGGAAACCACTCGGATCACAGCTCTCAGGGCCAACCCTGCACAATTTTGGGTGCCATTGGATGCACTCCTTTCTCTTGCAGGAGCTGTATGGGGTGGGGGTTCCTGTACCCACAGCCAGCTAAGGAGAAGAGGAGCAAATCCCCGACATCCCCAGGGGATGCTCCTGCAAAGACTCAGCTACAGAGGCAGCCCCAATGCCACTTGTGTGGAGACCTGTCCTTCCCTTCCTCATCTGCCAGGGTCTCTGCTCTGAACCAAACCTCTTCTTTGCAAACCTGCAGGGTTTTTTGCACAATCCCAGCCCTGCTGCCTCTTCTCAGGACCCTCAGTGACGTCCTGCTTGAAGGCTCTGGAAAGTCTGACGGGTCCCACAGGCAGTGGCTGGTGGTGATCTTACTTGGAGGGGGAGGAAACGGGACAGACAAAGTCTTTCCAACAAACCTGTTGAGTTACTTTAAAATTCCAGGCTGGCAGCAAAAGTGCTGGATGGCGGTGAGTGTTCAGAAAATGCTGAGCCTGGACAGAGTCAAGCCTGACCTTTCCCCACCACAGATCTGCCATCCCAGAGTGGAGTGAGAAATGAGAACACAATCTGTGTCCATCTGGTTTGTGTGCTGAGCCCTGAAACACGACGCCTGTATGGCTGGGAGAGCTGCTGGGGCAGCAGTGAGCCAAGCAGCTTGGCTGAGCTTCCCAGCCCTCATCCTGTCTCAGGAGCTGCTGGCTTTCAGAACATCTGACACCTCAAAAAGGAGGAGGATGGATTCTGGACACCAGGTTCACGTTGAGCATCCTCAGCTGGTCCCATCCCTCCCCACCCTGGAGGATGCTTTGGGAAAACCAGGCTCTGCACAGAGCAACAGCATCTGACGACACTATCCCATGGGGACAGGGACACACCTGCCTCTATGCAGTGTTGCATCTGAGGGAATAGCTGAGCAGGAGCAAAATAGAAAGCAGGGTGGAAGCAGAGTTTAAAAGTGGATCCAATGCCTATGAGGATGGGTCTAATCATTTGGGAGCATCTCCCCTCGCAGGTGACTTCTGCAGTAACCCTAGATATGCACCTGTATTTGTGTCACTATGGCTAAAGGGACAGTCACAAGGGGGAACAGCTGTGAAACAGGATTGTGAAGTGAGGCAATGGTGGAGAGCATTGTAGGAGCCAACTAGTATGAAATAAAGTGCTTAATTTTTAAACTGAAAGAAGGATGGCCCTAAGCCATGTAACCAATGTTTGGCTCTTCCCCACCCCGACTGACCAGGGAGAGTTGTCCCTGTCCCAGGCAGCACCTCAGAAGCTGGGCCTGATCACCCCCATTTTTACAGGGTCCTGCTGAGACCTGAGGACAGATTAAAGGCCAGGAAGCTCACCCTGCTCATTTTCCGCTTGGGGTTCAGCTGAGCTCTTGGAGATCGCAGGAATCCGCCTGCTGCCTTCCCACCCCCTTCACAAGAAAAGCCACAGATTCCTCCTTATTTTTAAGGCCAGAGAGATCATCTCAAGCTAAAAAAGTCCCAGCAACTCAGACAGGAGCCTGGGACCTCTAACCTGGAGGAGGTCCTGCCCTGGGAAGAGCCAAGCATTCCCACCACTATGATGGGCAGTGGCAGCCATGGCCCACAGCCACAGTGCTGCACAGCAGCACTTTTCAGGGTGCAGGATGGTGGCCAAAGGGGGCTTCTCTTACCCACTTTCCTTGGCTCACTGACAGGGTTGATGAGGACTCGATGGATCTTCGCCACTTTCCACTCTTGGCTGGTGTCAGCCATGGGTCTGGCTGCTGCAGGGGGCAGCTCTGGGGCAGAGCCAGGGCATTCTGGGGGGGCTGTGGGCTCAGCCACCAAAGCCAAGCTGCTGTCATTCAACAAGGGACCCAGGGTGTCTCCACTGAGCCCCCTGGACTCCCACTGGCAGCTCCCCCTCGCCTTCCCTCCCATTGGCCCCATCCATCTCTCCTGTTTGACTGTCTCAAGGTCAGGAGCATCCAAGAGCTGACGGCACCTCTGCCCCCCTCCACTCCTCCTCTCCTGCCAACTGCCAGTGTCCCCCTCTGTGTCCCCCTTTGCTGTCCCACAGCTGGGATGGGTTTGCAGGCGGGGCTGCTGGAGTCTTGTCTTCATCATCATTGCTATTTGCCCTTGCTGGCACTCCATGGCCTCTAAAACCTTCTCTGCATGGCCAGGGGGCTGGATCCTTCCTGGCAGCATTCCTCAGAGCATGGGCAGTGTCTGAGCAGAAAGATGGCCACGTGCTGGGCACGAGCTCAGCTTTATTCCTTGTGCAGGAGGGAGGACCAGGCGCGATGCCACAGGAGCAGGCAGCCTTTGGAGACCCAGCCACAGGGATTTGCCTGGAGGACACACGTTGCCAAGGCAGATTTTGCAGAAATTTCTCTCATCCAGGTGGGCAGAAGAGCAGCACCTAAAGACCTGTGTAAAGGGAATGGGGAGTGTTGAGGAGGATTGTGCATGCATTGATTTCATCTAGCTACAGCCAGCAAAGCAGCTCCCAGTGTCCCAGCCTGAGCACCATCCCCAGCACCACTCTCCATGAGGAAGGACCCTCCCAAGATGCAAACACCCCCTAACAGATCATTTGGAAACACCCTCTACCCCAGCAGCACCTCCAATGCCACACTCACCACTTGGGCACCTTCCTCCATCCAATCTCATCCTGGGCACAGCACCCAGGGCCAGAGCACAATGCCCAGCTCCCTTTGCTCTAACAGCACAGACAAGGCTGTCCGTGGAAACCCCTGTTTGTGGACAGCTGCTTGTTCCCTGTTATGGACGGCTGCTGCTCAGGAGGTGGAAGAGCAAACCTCATTCCCTGCAGACAAGGTTTGCTCTGGGGTAGCAGGAGCCCTGGCTCCCACCTCCATCCCCCTGGAAAGTAAAATTCCCAGCATCCAGCTAACAAAGCCATGTTTAACCATTGCATGACTCATGCGGCACCGGAACAAGTGCAGGCAAACGCGCTTCCCTTCTGCCGGGCATAAATCCTGAAGAATGACGAAGGCACACACTGAGGTATCAGCTGTGAGAGGGGGCTATCAGTGCTCCCAGGCAGGATACGAGTTACAGTGTACTGGGGAAATTCCTGTGCTGTGAGTCCTCAGCGCAGCATCACCCAGCCCCTCTCAGTGCAAGACTGAGTCCTGCTGGACATTGCCGCTGCCAGGAGACCCACAGTGCCCAAGGTACATGGACCCTGATAGATTTCCCAGCCTAAAAGCTGTCCAAGGAGAAAAAGAGGTTTCTGCTCTATCCAAAACCCTCCCTGAGTGACTGCAAGGTTTTTCAGTCAAATAAGATATTGCAGCAGGTTGCGCTCAGGCAGGAATACACCCTGCAGCTTCAGATGGGGCTTGCACAGCTTCTTGGCAAAACTTTTCCCACCCTTAGCAAGGTTATTTTGGAAACGAAGGCAGGTTTGAAAACAGCTGGTGAAAGCTTTGCTGCCGAACAGGCACTTGGGCATTTCCCAAATGCAAGGCCGCATTTTTTTGAGAATGCCCTAAGGAAATCTTCTGCCCTTTCTGAAATCCTTCTTCTTGCCTTGCTTGCCTGCAATTATTCAACAAGGATTTGCAAAGAGAACCTGGGGGGAAAACTTCAGTGTTTCTCTCTGAAAAGGGAATCTAACTCTGCTCTTTATGTAATTGGGGGGCCCAGTAGTTGCGAGAAGCCACCCACATCTTTCCTTAGAAACATGGCAAGCTGCAGGAGCAGGAGGGTGCTGGTTTAGCTCAAACAAGGACAAAGAGAAAGTTGCTAAAAATATCCCAAACCCAGCATGGGACAGCAGAGATCTTCTCCGAGTGTCTCTGTCCCCTCCCTGCTCACACCCCCTTGCCCCATCCGCAGGGAGAAGGTTTCTCAGACAGCATGACTACCGCCCATCCTACACTGAAGCTGCCTTGACAGTTTGCTGGGCAAGCACATATCACTCTGAAAAACATCTTCCAAAACTGCCCCCTCCCATTTCGGGAATGCTTTCTGCAGATGGGCATATCCTGAGGACTGGTGCCCATGATCCCAGCATTTCCTGGGCAAACCCCTCCTTAGCGAGACCCAAGCGGTGGTGTTCCCCAAGGACACAGGGATGCCCACACCACCAAAACACCAAGTCAGTCATCTGCTGCCTTGCTGGAGGCCTGTCTGAGCCCAGCACTGTGGTGGCAGAACTGCCAGTGAAGGAGATGCCTTCCTTCTGGGACACGGCTCTTGGGCTATGCAAGCAGCAAGGGAAGGGAATATTTATGGGTAATGTGCATCTCTAGCAAAAGCTGAGGGGCTGATCCTGTCTGCTCAAAGATAGGCCAGGTAGGATGGGTGTATATGCCCTGGGTGCACCATTGCCCCAGCAAAGAGGAGCAGCATCACCAGCCACATGCAAAAAACAGCTGAGATAACAACTGCCCATGTGTGAAGACCCTCACCTGCATAATGAGGCTGTAAAGGGGCATGAGGGTCATTTCAAGGACCATTTCAGAGTTGTAGAACCAAACTGGGGAGCAAGGGATGCTCAAGTCAGACACTGGTGCCCAGATCACAGACCCAGCAACCTGCTGCCCAGCCATTCCCCCCTGAGGAAGCACCTTGGGCAGCCTGGCAGCAGTGAATACCTATGAGAAGCTGCAAAATCGTGCCAGAGAAGGGAATAATATTTTTTTTTTAAAAGACCTTTGATTCACAAGGTGTTGCAATGGGGCAACAGGGAGACCTTTTGCTTGGCTTTCTTTCCCTGCCCACTCACTGTTGTGTGATGTACAGCCCCCCCCCCCGACTTTCTCACACCCTGCCACCCTCCGCCATTGAAAAAAGGAAAACTAAAGTTAACTTTCCACCTCCCACACAAATATTTTTGGCAGGCGTTGTTGGCATTCTGGCTGCTGAGCCCAGGGGAGATGGGGCCTGCAGAAAGTCTTTGTCTCCATCTACTCCCAGCACCTGCACCTGGGGACCTGGAGGACTGTGGTGGCCTGGACTGGTCCTGTCCCAGCCACAGCACAGGGGCAGGAGGTGGCACAGCTGTAAAAAAATGGGGTGCACCTCCAGGACAGCCCTGGGGACCATGGGTGGCCCAGCTGCAGGGATGCCATAGGGTGGGGGTCGGATTTGCACCCAAGCCTGGGCTCTGTCCCCCATTTCCTGTGTTGTCTGCAGCCACAGCGCTGCCCAACGCTTGGTTTTCATCACCATTAAACAAGCTGGAACAAGGGCTGGAAGAGGTGTGAAAGCTGTCCCCAGCACAGTGGGGGCTCTCAGGTTTCCCCAGGTCAGGCAGTGGGTCACTGTCACTCAGGCAGGACCCTGCTGTCCAGACTTGCAGTCCCCAGCTCCGGTCACATGATCAGCTCCGTCCCTTTCCAAAATAGCCCAGCTGCAATGTATACATCTGGGAATCTTCACACCTTTCCTGTGCCAGCAGCTGAATGTCCCCTTGGGGGAGCTGGACACTTTGCCCCCGTGGCACCTTCCCCTCTTGTGGCAACTTCCTACCCCCCATGACATCGCATGGATCAAGGAGCCTGGCTCAGCTTCGTCCCTGAAGAGCAATCGCATGTCCCCGGAGGGGGGAGGGGGGCAGGTTTCTTCAAGGGAGCACTGCCTTCCCAGATGACACAGGAGACCTCTTTGCGGTATCACTGTCACCCAGCAACACTTGGAGCCGTGCCTGGGCCACCGTGTGCCCTGACACTCTCCCATCTGCTGCAATCCAATATCCTCTCCCAGCTCCTCAGGTACCCGTATGGGATGTGCTGCTGAGCCACATGTTCAGGGAAGGCACAACTGAGCTGCCTGTGGGGTGACCCTCCCTCTGCACCCCACCACTAAACCCCAAAACCTTGCAGGGATGGGGCCAGCTTGGTGTCACCCCGTGCCACCGTAGCGTCTTCTATGGGAGACTGGGACTGCTCTCAGCAGAGACAGGATGGCAGTGGGAGGAATGTGGCCAGGCTGTGTAGCATGGATGGAGAAAAACCTATTCTACAGAGGCCAAAGACTGTAAGGGTCCAGCACCCAGGCAAGGGGTGCAAGGGAATCAGAAAGCGATGTGATTGTTTCCCTGGAAATCCTTGCCAGGTTGAGAGAGGAGATGCCAGGTCATCTCCCTTGTCATGACAGGTCCCCAACTCACCAGACCAGGGTGGACCCTGTTCCCAGAGCAAGCCCTGGGACTGTGGGCCAGGACAGCCACATCCTGGCTTCTGCAGGGGCAGGGACTGGCAGGCACAGCAGCCAGCCGCGTGCTGGGGAAAACAAAAGCCTTTTGCAGTGCTGATTTACTACCTCAACAGAAACCAAGATGGAAAAAAACATTACTGAGCGCCTGTCCCCATGTAACCCCCAAGGTCATTAATGCCCAGTCTGCCTGTGGGGACATGGGCTGCTGGTCCTGGCACGCAGGTGCCCACACTGAGCTGTACCCTCATCACCTGCCCACAGCTGGTGTGATGAAATAGCAGGAGAAACACCCAGGCACAGCATGCAGGCTGCGGGCACCAGAGGAGTTGTCCTGATTAAGCAATGAGCAGAATGAGGGAAAGAGGAGGACAGTGGCATACCACACAGCTGGTCCGTGTCCACTCTCTCCTCCACCCCACGCTGGAAGCAAGGGCTTGATGTGGCTGCAGGGGCTGCTCTGCACCCATTTGCTCTGCTGCATACAACGGTTGGACTTGATGACCTTAAAGGTCTTTTCCAACCTAAATGATTCTATGATTCCTCACACAGGTCCTGGTCTTGTCCCTCCACATTTAGGAGAGGATAGACCCTGGGCAGGTCACCACCTGCTGCCAGGCATTGAGGAAGCTGAGCAGGCTGGGGAGGAGAACAGGAGTCTGGGGAGGGCAGCACAGTTCAGGATGGGCAGTACTTGGGGTAAAATGCATTTTATATCCCAGCACAAATATACTGTATCAAGCCTTGGCAGGTGTTTGCACCTGCTCCACCATCCTGGCTCTCAGGGGTGATGTTTGTCAGGTTGGGGCACTCAGCAAAGCTGTTCTGTTCCTCCCACTATTCAAACCACCTCCCAGCTCTAGGCTGGCATGGTCTCCAGCAAACCCTGAGGCTCCACAGGGATTTACATCCATTGAACATCATCCCTTGCACTCCAGTAGAGTGATACTGACCTTGCTTAGCCCTCCTGGCTGGGTCCAGAAGTCCATCTTTCCCTTCCCATCATTAATAATGGGGCTGGCTGACCTGGGGGTCCCATCTGGGGTATCCCAAGAGCAGGCCATGCCCTGACTACACAGCACAGCCCTACATAGGACAGGTCTCAGCCTGTCCTGTGTTTTGCTTATCTTGGACCCTGACTTCAGATTCAGCTGCTGCATCCCTGGGGCTGAGGACCAGTGCAAGCCCAAGGTGCCACCAAAGTGGGTGGCTATTCCCAGGGACCCCTGCTCAGGGACACAGAGAGTGGTCAGTTGGAGCCCCAGCTGATAACTGCAGGAAGCCAGGGATGAAAATGCAGCTTGGCCTTTTCAAAGCTCAAGTGACTCACATAGAATCACAGCATCACACAGAATCACAGAATAGTAGGGGTTGGAAGGGACATCTGGAGATCATCTAGTCCAACCTCCCTCCTAAAGTAAGTTCCCCTAGAGCAGGTTACACAGGATTGAAGGGAGGTCTGAGAGATCAGATGACATTAAAGACAGCTCTGGGCTGCAAAGCAGACCCAAACCACACAACAGTAAGCCAGCTTGGCAAGATAGGACTGCCCTGGGTGGCTCAGCTTCGTTGTCCATCACATGGGAACGGCCCTGGCTGCGCAGCCACTGTCTCACCAGCACAGCAGGTCCCACACCCAAATTTCCCTGCAGAGCTCCAGCAGCAGGTGCCAGAGGGAGGGCTGGCACTACTGCACCTTCACGCCCTTCCCAAGCGATACTGAGGAACGTTTGCTGGGGGGTGATGATGAATGCTAACTAATTAAACAAAATCCCACTGCTGGAGGTGAGCATGGTGGGGATGGGGGTCACTCAAGCTGTTGGGGCACCTGTTGTTGCTTGTGCTAAAATGTTGCCTGTGTGGGGAGGGCAGTGGGGTTGTGGCTCATCCCGAAGCAGGGTTAGGGCTCTTCCTGCAGCCACATTGGCCCCAGGGAGTTCAGCCTCAGTTGAGACATAAAACATGACCTATTAAATAAACAGAAAAACCCACAGGGGCTCGAAAACCAGTTTAAGCAAACTCTGTGCATTTGAGGCTACCTAAGCTGAGATGACTGAGAGTGGAGCATCTCAGCCCCCTGGGGTCCAGAGGATGCCAAGCTTCCCAGGCCATTCCAGAGGCCTGATTTCGCAGCCATGTTTGCTGCTGTCTCAACCCCCCCACCCCCTCACCCCAAGAAGACAAATGAGGGGCCACGACCTGGGGCTGCTGGGATCATGGCACACGCCCTGCCCATGCAGAGGTGCAAGGTCAATGGCAGAGCTGGCAGCTCAGCCAAAGTTTGCTGAGCACCCAGTATCACCATCTTCCCCGCTGTGATCCCCCCACCACCAGGCATCCCTGAAGCCCTAAAGCCTGGAGGAGGCAAATGGGGGAATGAGGATTGTGCTGCTATGAGAAGGGGAATGTATCCACACCGGCTCCTGCACCCACATTCCTGGCCAGTCGCTTGGTCCCTAGCTCTGATCTCAGAGTGGCAGGATGGGACCTGCAGGAAAAGATAGGTGCACACAGCCTGGGGACCACCAGGACAAGGATCAAGAACATTTTAGCAGTGTAGTGACAAGATGGGGGCTGAATGCACCCGAGCACTGGGTCTGGCCCCTCTGAGCCCCACAGGCAGCACTCGGGTCAGTCCATGAGAAACAAAAGAGGATCCAGGGGAGGGGGTTGTTTTCTTTCCAGCCCAGGAAAGCAGCCAAACCCCAGCACATGCCTGTTCCCAGGCTTGGCTTCAGTGGCACAGCAGGCTGGTGGTCTTGGGACACGAGATTTGCTCCCATCCGGCTCAACCAAGGCTGCGAACCCAGCTGGGACAGGCAGGGTGGGGGCAGGAGAGCAGTGTCTCTGGCACGAGAGCATGGCCATCAGCCATTGCTACTCCGAGAGGTACCCATGGGATTCATAAAGCAGGGGGAAATGGGTAGGAGGTGGAAGGGGAAGGGTGCAACTGGCAAGCATTTTAGGATGGGCTGTGCATGTGTGAGTGACAGAGGCAGCGTGTGTGTGTGTGTGTGTGTGTGAGTGCGCGCGCTCAGCAGTCTGGCTCTTGTTCTGGCAAAAGTGCTTGTGCAGTAGGAATAAACATGCCGAGGACACATCCAAGCCAGTGCAAACAGCCCCTGACCGAGCAGCTCTCTCCCAACCTTCTGTTTTCTTTCTCCACTTTTCCTCTTCTCTCTTAACCCTTTTGAGAGCCCCGGGGACCAGCGTTGGCAGCCCTGGGAGCTGCTGGAGCTAAACCCTGCAGCCCCCCAGGGAAGGGCTGTCCCTGCAAGGGGACATGATGAGGTGCCTGGGTGCCCCTAGGGCACAAAGCTGACTGCTGCCACCAGGACCCTGCGCAGCACTGCTCTCCTTCTTCTTCCCGCACTGTCCAGTGCAGTGCCACAGCAGCACATCCTCTCCCCAGGAGCTCCAAGGGGTCCTGGGGAAAAGGGCGGCTCTCCCCTCCAAATCCCCAGCCCAACCCAGACAAGGGCAGGTTGGATGCTAGCAGGGGGTCACCCTGCCCCAGGCAGGACTGAGAACCCAAGAGAGCCCCTGTCATGGGGAAAACATGCCAGGGGGTTTGGGGAAGCCCACCTCCACCCTCCACTCTGCTGGGATGCCCTTCCATCCCAGAGTTTGTGGATACCCGTGCCAGCAGACAGCATCATGCAACACCACTCTGACCCAATGGGCACCAAGAACTGTCCCCAGCCATCTCACTGGTATAGCTGCAGAGCCCAAGGCAATTCCGTTAAGCCCAGGGATAATTATACTTGCCACACTCACCTCTTTCCTCTTCCCTTTTCTCCCACAGGGAAGAAAAGCTCTCTGCTCTCCATGTGCTCCAGTTGAGCCCAGGGGGGTCAAGTCCACGGTCCCCTCAGTGTGCCCAGACCCTGGAGTCCTGGCCAGGAGCTGGGCCAGCAGTGCCCAGGTCTCCTCATCTGCTCTCCTCCAGCCACACGGCGCAGGGCAGAGTGAAGAGGGGGGAGAGGGGCGGGAGGAGGGGAGTGGGGAAATGAAACTTTAATAGCACAGAGCCCCTTTTGTTTCCCAGCATATGGGATATTTCATACATGCTGAAGGCATTAACCACCTATATTCTTCAAGCGCTTGCAGCGGCTGGGAGCATGGCCTGGCGCTCAGCTTTGGGGCATAGTGTCTGTCCCGGGGGTCTGGAGCCAGCAGCAAGTGGCCCCTCTAACCCAACACCCCTCATTGCGGGGGGGGGGAACCCTTAATTACAGCTTGGAACACACCTCAGCTTCACAAGGATCACTCTCCTGCATTATTTTGTCCCTCCAAAAGAGCAGCCAATCCCCCAAACTTAAGACCACGAAAGAGGTTTCCCTGTTTTCAGGACACGTTACATGTCCCTGCTGTGAAGTGGAGGGAACCAGCCCTGATATCCCTGGGGTTCTGAAACCCCAAACAGCCTTCCTATCCCTGGGACACAGCTGAGCCCCAGGGTTCCACAGAGCTGTGACCAACAGTGGCAGAGAGGGGCTGGGGAGGACATGATGGTGGAATATTCCCTCCCTGCCTGCACCCCAAGGACACAAGAGCATCCCCTGGGAGCAGCGAGCAGGCAAGGTGCAGGCAGGGAATATATCTGTGTTGGATATCCTCATGCTGTTCACCCTTTTCCCCTCTCCATCTCCCTCTGAGGTGCCTGCGGACAGACCACTGTCCCTGTAAAACAGGGTGACACCACTTTTGCAAGCAGGGTAGGGACACCTGCAGGTCCCTAGCACAGAGGGTAGCTGGGACTGCTCCCTTCAGATGCCACCAGCTTCCTAAAGGTGGGAGGGGGACATCTGGGGTCCTTGGCTTTGCATCCCTCACTTATTCCCATAGAATAGATGTTGGCTTCAACTTTTGGGGCAGAAGAGGACATCAGCTGGTGGTAAACCTCTAAGCAGGGTTTGAAATGGAGGGGAGCACTGATGTGCTCTGTTTTGCCCAAACTGGATGAATCCCTCAGAGATGGCGCTCTTCAGCCAAGAAGCCCCCTGCCCTGGTACCTACAGGTTTCCATTTCCCCAGACCTCATGTTTTTGGCTGGCTGAGGAAGAAAAGGCATCAGCCGAGCCCAGCTGGGGTGAAGGGACATGTTGTTCATCCCACAGGGCCACAGCTCAGCCCATCCCCAAGCCCCCAGCACCATGCTACACAGGGTTCCCGGTAAATTGGTATTTTGTCCAGTGTTTATCCAGTCACACTCTAATTTGGAATAAAAACCACAGCCAGTAAAAGGCCTTTATAGCTCTTCAGAGCTCGTAAACCTGCAGCACTGGCAGACGGGGGCCAGCTGATTGGGGGCCATGAGGAAAATTTATTGCAGATTTTGGTAAGTTAAACATTACAGCTCTGTGAGTCCCAGAACTGGTTTGTGGAGCAGCTCCCAGCAGCAGAGACTGAACAAGGGATGCATTATTGGAGAGGGAAGGGAAGGCTTGCAGGTCTCACCCAAACCCATGGTTAACATCAACCAATTTTAGACTGGATCGTTTTTAAGGTGAGGCAGGCTTTGCACAACCTGGATCCGTCCTTGTGACAGGGATGCTGGACATGAGGCTGCACTCCCCTGGGATGTGGGCAGTTATCAGGAGCATCCCCCAGGGTGACAGGGAGCTGGACTGTGGGCGACCTCACGTTGAGATCTGCTGTGGGGCAGGAAGAGCCGTGACAGGGCTGCCAATCTTGTCGTGGGAGTGAGGAGAATTTGGAGAGAATGAAAGGAAGCGGCTGGGGTGGGGAGCATGCGAGGGAAGGCGGGTAGCAGGAGGGAAGGCATTTTTTCCTTGCCAGTGTCTTGGCTGCTTCAGTGTGAACTGCTATAAATTTGCTCCTTATCTCTCAGGCCATTTAATGTTTTCATGAAAAGAAAATAGGCTGCAGGAAAAAAAAAAAACCCACTGATAAAATATCCCTTTGGCATTGAGAGGAATGTTAAATGTCTCTAATCAGCAGGGTCTGGGGCTCAGGGCACTCCCAGGGCTGGCAGGGAGCTGGGAAGTTGTGGAGATGAGGCAATGCCTGGAGCAGGCTGGCCCAGTGACCTCCTGGGTGGGGGGTGTCAGAGGGGATGGGTACAAGGTGGGGGACGTGGTGGCTGCTGTGGGATAGCAGCAGCTATAGCTGGGACAGCTCCAGCCCCACTGCCCCACAGGCTACGACACCTCACTGGGGACAAATTAAACCAAATACTGCCAGAAATAATGAAAAGTGGGAATCCCATTGTGGGGGTGGGGGGATTCCATGAGAATAGGGGCATGGATCTGAACCCTTCTTGGATGCTGCCCAGGGACAGGCAGGGCAGCGAGGGGCACAGGATGAGCCAGGGACCCATGCGTGGCTTGGCACCTCTGGCACCCATGGCTGTCGCTTGTGCCCATAGCTGCAGAGAGGCCGGGCTGGAGCCCGAAAAGCCCCATGTGGCTGAAAGGGTCTTTCCCTGGGAGAGCTGGCCCATGGACAAGCTGCTCTTTTGATTTACAGCTAAAACATCCTGCAGGCGCTTCCCACCGCACAACCATATTGTCAGGCCAGGTCAGACTCGATGTCATGAATCCCCCTTGGAGTGTCCCCACTGCCCCTGTTCAACCATCCCCATGCTCCTGCTGACAAATGGGATGCAGGGCTGGGGGAACTAGCTCATGGTCCCCAAGCACAAGCGTCCTTGGCTACAGGATCAGGCACTGCTTGGTTGCACTCCTGCAACACTTTGGCACTGAGTTACACCCATGAGGTTTCTTCCTTCCTTGGAACACCAGACGATGCATCTGCTGTGGTCCCACACGCTGGTGCATCCCCAGCTGGGAGCATCCCCACAGTGTGGCTCCCGCAAAGTCATCTCTGCTGTGCAGCCTGGGGATCGCAAAGCCATGGCACTGGGACACGTGAGCCTCTGACGCACAGCTTTGCACCCAGGCTATAAAACAAACAAGCAAGCAAAAAATGTGACTGCAAAGGGGATTTTTTAGGGTTGGAAGAAATGGTTAGTGCTGATTTCTGCCCCCTGCCCCCTCCTTTTTTTTTTCCTCTTTCTTTGGTAATGTTTCATTTCATATTCCAAGAGATCAGAAAAGCCATTTCAAATGAAAAAAAAATCAAACCCTTCTGTTTCAACACACTCCCTAGCCCAACATCCCTCACGCACCAGAACACCCACATACCAGCTTTCCTCCCAAACACAGCCCTGGTCCCACCAAGCCTGTTTCCAGGCAGTGTTTCTCCTTGGCCAGCCCCATATACGAGCATCCCACCTCCCCTGCCAGCCCCCCTCCCAACCCCATCCCACCATCCACAGCCCCTCTCTGCAGGCAAATGTCTTTTCTTGCACATCCATCACGTGGAACTTGGATGTGATTTTCAGTGCCAAAACAGGCGCGGCTGGCTGTGCCAGCAGCACCCACATGACTGCACAGAGCTGCTTGTTTTGGTGGGTCGCACATTTGGCTTTTATGGGCAGGTTTTAGCTGTACCTGGCATGGTGGGGAGGAGCTGGGAGCTGGCAGTTGCCATTTGACTTGTCAAAATTGGTGTTGTGACAGGTTTCTTGCTCTCTGCTTGAATATCTGCCTGCACACCTGCTCTTGCCTTTCCATGAGGCATTTTTGTGCCTTTCAAAGTGAAAAAAAAATATATATTTTGCCAAGTTGGGGTTTGTTTGGCTTGTGGCGTGGACTGGCAGCACCTCTGGCATCATGGTGGCATCATGGAGTGAGGACAGTGGCCATGCATCAGCCCTGGGCACCAAGCATCCTCCTGCCACTGGGTTTGGGCAACTTGGGGCCGGGGACATGAGGGTCCCGAGGTCTTGCCCACACAAATCTCCCAACGGCAGCTCCTGAGGGCTCTGGTGCAGCCCCACCACTGCTACTGCTGCTTTTCCTGCCCTCTGGAAGAACCCCCTGTCCCGCCACCATGTGCCTCTGATACAGGCGACTTCACTTACAGACAGGCTGTGTTGCCCCCGAGCCCTTGTTGAAAGAAAGCCCCTTTGTTTGGCTCAGCAAATGGGGCCCACGCCATCAGCTGACCCCACCACCCCGCGCTGACCCCACCACCCCAAAACACAGTCCCTGCTGTCCCATGGGACAGGGCATGCACAGGGATGGGGACTGGACAGCCCCCGATGCTGCCTCTTGGGTCAGGATCAATGCCTGGGGGCGCCAGGATGGGTCACAGAGGGTGCACGAGTCTGGAACAGCCATATAGAGGAATGGACAGACAGACAGAGGGATGTTCTACAACTAAATCTCTCATCTCATAGTTGTTTGAGATGGGCAGACCATCACTGGGAAATACTGGAGCTGCTGAACTCACTGGGGCGGGATGGGAGAGCAGGGATGGTTCTGAACAAGCTGCTGCTAATGAGAAGCAGGCGGAGAGCCCGGCATGGCTCCCCTCCCATTCTCTCTCACCTCTTGGGGTCAGCTTGTATTTTCTTAAGTTCTGATTGCCGAGAAATTGGAGGCTTGTGTGCTGGGGAGGGCTGGGTAACTAACAGCTGGCCCGGGGCAGAGAACTGTGACGCCACAGAGCTGTGCTGTGTGCTCCAAAGCAAAGGGAGCCTGGCGGGAGCAGGGTTTAAGGTTTGGAAAGGGTTGAGGGGACACTCTGGCAACCTGCACTCAGGATGAGTGGAACACAGGACCCATGAGATGCTGCCTGCCCTGATTCTGGTCCAGTGGAAACATCCTGGATGCATCAGGTTGGGAATGGTGGCAGCTAGTCCAATGGTGCTCAGCTCAGCTCCATTTTTCACCCTGGAGAAGAGGAACGCTGAGCTGCCAAGCTGGGGAGGAAACAAGAGCATAAAAATGTGATAAACAGCTGTAAGGCCAGGCCCTGCCTCTGTGCTGCTCCCGCCGTCGCGGGTCGGCCCCTCAGACTGTTTATGGAAAGCCCAGTTTGCCGAGAAATCCATCTCCCATTTCCTGTTGATCGCTGGAAGCCAAGGTCCCCGCTCAGCCAAGGGCTGCTGCTGCCCACTCACGTCTCTCAGTAACATGGAGGAAGGGCTGAACCCAGTTCAGCTCACCCGAGGGGTGTCCCAGGGGGTGGGGGGGAAAGGTTGCAAGGGGTGGGAGGGAGCTGTATCTCCCTGGGAGCAGATTGAAACTCTTGGACGAGCTGAGGCATCCCTGGCCCCTCTTGGAGCCGAGGCAGGGAGAGGTTGGGTGCACTCCCCGAGGTTACTCGGCACCAAGGGGGTGTGGGTGGGATGCTCACACCTACCTGAAGGGATCTGGAGTTAGTAACATCCACCTGTTTCCAGCAATCACCTTTTCAGCCCTTGGAACATGCAGGTGTTCACCAAACACAAGCACCCCAGATGGGGACATGTGATGGGCTCCCCTTCACTTTCTCCCTTCACTTCCTTCCTGTTCTGACCCCGCTCTCTGCCTAAATCCAGCGCCGCCGGGTGCGGAGGGAGCTGCTGCGCTGCTGGAGCTCGCTCGAGGCCAGCACCATTGTTGCTGAAGCTGGGCGGGAGCGGGGCCAAGCGGGGCCAGAGCCGCGGATGCCGCCGCCGTCTACTGAGTCATCGGCCCGGAGGAGCCGAGTGAGGGAGAGCCGGGTGCTGACCTGAATCCCGCCGATTTTTTTTCTCTGAATCAAGGCTGGGAGGAAGGGAAAAAGGCTGGGGGAAGGGGGAAGCACTGGGTGGGGTCAGGCTGCTCAAATCTCTCTTTACAAGTGCTCTGGAGGGAGACAGGGGCAAGGCAGTGGGCAGGGTGATGGAGGACTGCAGGGAGCTGTGATGGAGATGGTCACACTGGATGCCAGGGGGGTGGATGCCCATGGTCCCACTGTACTTGTCCCAACTAGTGATTGGAGGAGTAGAAAGGATGAAAAGAAACAGTGAGAGCATCCCACACCCTCTGCTGGGTCCACTCCCTGGTCTGTGGTCCCCATCAAGGTGGGGTTGGGGATGCTCACTTGGTACCCCCCAGGACCTTCCCAACCTAGCAGGTCTGGGGACGGGCAGAGCTGGGGGGGTGAGGGCAGAGCTGGTTCCACTAGAAGAGGGGTGGCTGCACCCCAAAAATTACCTCTCAGCAGTCACATGGGTAAAATGAGCCCACCCAGAGCTGGTCTGAGCTGTTGTTGTTCCTCCTCCTCCTCTCTCCTTGCCCTCCCCCAGCCTCTCCCCCGTTGCAATGCTGTCTTCCCCAGTTCCTCAGCAATAAGATAACCCCAAGCACTCCCAGAGCTGAGCTGTGTGGGTGGGAAGCTGAGCCCCACCTCACCATCCCCTCCCCAAACCCCAGCAGCCGTTGCTGTTCTGGGAAATCCCATCTCTAGCCCTTCCCTGGGGTGTCACAGACCCCCCAGCAACCCCAGCTCCAGAGACAGGGGAGGACGCACACCCCCAGACCTGCAGGTCCCTACCACCAGGCTGCTCCCCCTGAGCGGGGAGGGTCTGTCAGCCCAGCTGGGGAGCCGGGGGGGACTGTCACCCATGTGGTCACCAGCTGCTTGGAAATCTTTCCCTGGCTCTGGGTCATAAGTACAGATTTTTATAATTATTAGCCTTAGTAATTTACCGTAAAATATTTATTCTGGCTCATTCCGAGGCGTTTGATTCATGCTGGGTCCATATAGTTTTCGGGGGTGTGTGCATGAGGAGGCTCATGACTGTGCGAGCTGGATGCTCCGCTCCCATCCTCTATAAATATCCCTGTGGATGTGTGTGGCCCAAGGAAGAGACTCCAGCAGCAGCCTGGAGCAGGGGTCCGGCTCACTGCTCCACTCCCCACTCCCTCCCCACTGCAACATCCCCAACAAGGCCTCCATGCACCTATGGATGGCACCCACATTTGAGCCACAGGGTTCCCTCCCAGCCCACCCTTGCTGATGGGACCCCATGCCAGTGCCAGAGCAGACCCCGAGGACAACTTGCTCACCTGTACAGGGCTGCACAGCTGGAACTCCCCCCCTCTGAGAACATCTGCTGCAAGATCTACCAGGTCTTGCAGCATCAGCAGGTCTTGCAGGACCATCCTCCCACTCAACTCCCACTGTGAGCCCCAATGGACAGGATGGTCATCTTCCCTGTGGCCATGGGTATGGTGTGTGGCAGGAGAGCATGTGTGTGTATAACAGTGGCATTGCACAGGGACAAGAGCAGCCTGTCCCCTCTCTGCCACGGGGCCTGACTGTGGCACTGCTGGCTGGTTGCTCAGTACAAGCATGGCCACCAGCCCTGCAGGACATGGGCTAGAGAAGGACGGAGGTGATGCCCAGCATGGAAAGGATGAGGAGGAGAACACATCCCAGCAAACCCAGGCGAAGACAAGTGGATGGAGGTGGTGGGAAGGGCGAGGAGCTGGAGAGTGCCTGGGGAGGCCCCTGGGTGGTCTGCAGGTCTTGACTGCTCATGACTGGTTGTGGTGGAAGTGCTAGGAAGATGGGGGCTGAGGGGAGCTCTTCACTGTGCTGAACCCACTGGGTAAAGGGTGAAGATGTCCCCAGACAGCACTCTTCCTCATCTGCCCTGGTGCTGGGACCCACAGCATGGCTCTCCAAGCCTCAGCAGCTTCAGCAGCAGCAGCCCCCACAGTGAAACTCAACCCAGATGCGAAACAGCGGGAAACCCTTTAACATTTCCCGTCTCTGTACCTAGAGCTGGAGCGCCCCTCCCGCAGCTCTGGCTCCTGAGTTTCTCCTTTCGTGTTCCCAAGTGCCCTGCAAAGGAGCTGCAGCTGTTGTTCCAGGAAGGGACAAGGACAGGGACCCTCCAGAGATGCTCCAGCAGCTCTGAGCAGCACCAAGCTCTTTGGGAAAGGCAGCACCTGGGGGCAGCAGGCAGGGGAGAGGTGAGCAGCATCCCAAAAGCATGCTTCACACAAGCAAACAGTGTCCAGTCCCTGCAGGGCTTCAAAAGAGGAGGAAAAGTATTAAAATGTTTGAAATCTATATATTATGTGTGTTGAATTACACCTCCATGGCAGTGCCAGTCCCTCAATGGTGGCAGTGTGCTGGTAACAGCATGATTTTTGTCATATCCTGAGCCCAGAGAAGGTACATCTGCATTTATGTAGCTAGAAGTTGGGTTTATAGGAGAAGCTGCCAGGGCAGCTAGAACCACATGCATCTCGTCACCCTTTGCACACCCTCAGTGCCTGGAGCCTTGTTTAACACCTGCCTTTGCTTTTCTCCAGGGCTCAGCATCACCATGCAGCCCTTCTTCATCCTAAAGCTGCCATGGCCTCACTTCTCCTATCTGTCACCTGCAGTATTAAACTGGACTTATCAGTCCTTATCTTTTTCCACTTAGACAAACCTCACCTGTTTCTAGCCTTGTCAGCCAGCAGCACTTGCATGAGGAGCCAGAAGACATTGGGACACCCCTTCAGTGCTGACCCACCAGTGAGAAAGCCACCGAGCACTGGGTCCCTGGAGGGTTCTGTTCCTTGGGGACCTGGAACTGCCCCCAGTTCATCCACCCGCAGCCCCTCTGCCAGGGGACAACCCGGCACTTTCCTGCCCCGAGACCCCCAGGAAGCAGCCCCAGTTCCCCCCAAGACTTGGAGCTGCTCCAACACCTGGTTTTAATAATAAACAGTGCAGGATGTGGGGCTGGGATGAGGGGGAGGCTAAGGGGGGCATCAGCCCAGGAGCTTCATGGGGGTCTGGCTCCCAGCAGAGCTCCACGGGGGTTACAGCCCCGGGCTGCCCATCACCACATCTCCTCTTTGAAACAAATACCACTCACAGGACTGGGTTAACTACAGCCACTGGAAAGCTGGGATTAATGGAAATTGGTTATAAAACAATTTTCCCAGATGCGAGAGACATCTTTTTGTCATCTGTCCTTTGACATTTTGAGTCTATTTTATATCTCCAGCGTTTTCTGCTTTAGGCCATGACATTTAAATGTGCAGTTCATATTTACAGTCTTAGGTATTGTAAATACCTTATATATAAGTATCTTCTAATGTTTAGAAGACATTCTATACATATCTTCAAAACAAGACCTATAAATCTTTACAGGAAAACGTACAACCTCTGCAAAAAGATTTCTATTTGCTCCGTAATCCAGGGGTAGATGAACATATAATAAAAATACATCGACATGTTTCAGGCACCAGAATTTAGCATTATTTTATTGCAAAGTAGAAACACATCACCTCAAAATCACGAGAGGCATTAGAATAAATAATTTGCATGGCTCATTACTCAAGGACTTGGTGCCTTGCACCGTCCCCCACCTCTGCCTAGGCATTGTCCCTGCTCCGGTCACAGGTCCCACAACAAGTCAGTGCCAGGGCCGGAGAGCCAAGGTTCATGTCCAGCAATTGCAGGGGTCATTCAGAGAGACACAGCCACTGACCCCTCCCAGCACATGGAACTGCTGGGTGACACCACATGGGGTCTCAGGCTTTTGTCTGCCCCAAATCTGACCTTCCATGAGGGTCACACCATTCCAGCAGGAGCCTGACTGTAGTCAGAGTCCCATCAGCAACACTTCTGCCACCTCCTCCTCCATGCTGGTCCAAGTATGTCACACCCACACCCCACCTCCATGACATCTCCCGGGAGTTGGTTCCCAGCCTGGAGGAAAGGGCTGTGGAAGAAGGCGAAGCCAACCGCTACTTTCACAATCCTGCCGCAGTGTGAAATATTCTCATCATCTGGTTTTAACCTCCAACCATCTGGTCTGGGGATGCCTTTCTCAAGGGAGCGGGGGGCTCCTCCCCAGCCTGTGATCTCTGTTATTTATAGGGCACAAACCCACCCTTGCTGCTCCCTGTGAGAGACCAGTTTTCACAGCCCTCTGACTTCCCTGCTAGGTTTTCAGAGCTGAGCTCTTGGCCAGGTTAGTTCTTGCCTGACTCAGCCCCTTTCCTGAACCTCTTCAGAAGAGCAGCAGTAGGCAGTGGTTAGCTTGGTGGGGAGGGTCACAGAGAGATTTCTACAACAGAAAACCATGGCATAGATATTTTTTGATTGAAATAATTCCTAAGTTCACTATGTTCTGTTGTAAAACTTGATTTAAGTGTCAAGCTTCAGCAGGCTGTAAAAGCTGGGCACAGGCCACATGTCAGGACATGGATATGGGACTTGTCAGGATGCAACTGCAGGATGAATTGATGTGCAGAGAGAAGCCCCCAGGGTTGACCCAGACACGGACTCGAAAACCAGCCCACACCTCATGGCCATCATGGTCCTGCCTGTGGGCTGGGGCTGCAAAGGGCTTGGAACAGCCTCAGAGTCAGGACTGTGGCCTCTGGGACCCCCAAGAGGACCTGCTGCCTCGCCCCTGCTATCCCAGGCATCTCCCTGGGGCCTCAGACACTTGGGGTCTCCAGCGACTTTGCAGGATGAAGTCACAGTTGGAACAGCCCCCACAGCCCCTGGCCACAGAGGTGGAGCACTCCAGGGGCATGGAGGATTTGAGCCCCAAGCAGGGATGCTGGCCAGGGCTCCTACCACCCCTAGGGCTCTGCTGGTCACAGCCACCCAGCCCCTGGCCCTTGCCCAGCCCAGAGTAGAGTTCACCAAGTTTCCACAGTTTTGGTAGACACAGCAGCCAGAAAACATCATCGGTGCCAAGGAGGGTCATGGGTGAGGGGGATGGAACTTTCCTCCCCCACGGCTCTCCTGCAGCCATAGGAGGGCAGAGCCCTCCTCATCCTCCCAGGCACCCCAAGGCCATCACATAGAGCTGAGCTGTGCTCCTGGCTCTACTAATTAACAAGCAATTAACTCAGGGCCAAGCTGGGCAGCAGCTGGTCCCACCTGGGACTGCCCAGGGGTGGCACATCACGAGGGAAGGGCCCTGCAGGTTCGCTCCAGCATGGCCAAAAGCTTAAAATCCTCCTGGCCGGGGCAGGCAGCCCCCAGCTCTCCCCCTGCAGCCCCCTCTCCTCCATCTGATGGCTCCCATGGCACCACACATCATTTGTCACCCCGACAGGTTCAGACAAACCCAGCTGGGATTTATCAGGCTTCAGCTTCATTTCCTCCAGCGCTTCGCGGTGGCCGGTAGCAGGCAGGCTCTGGCAGGCAGTGGCCGGCTCAGTGGGCAGGGAGGAAAAAGCAAGAGGGGAACCCCCTGGCCCCTCTAAATCCCACCCCAGCGCTAACTGGTTAGTGCTGGGCACAGTCCCGGGTGGCTGCTGGCCCCATCCCGGGAACACAGGGCTGCTGTGCAATGTGGCCAGATCCAGGACTGGACGGCTGCTGCCACCTTGTGCACAGAGGGCTGCTCCCACACACCCCTCTTCCCAAATCCTCCCCAGAAATGATCCTAAAAGCCCCCAGAGGCAGATGGGAACCCCCAGGGGAGGACCAGATTGTGGCAGCAAGGAGAGAAATGGGCAACAACCAGGCAGTAAAACCAGAGTCCCATGATTTATTCGTAGTTGGTTCAACAGGACCTTATGGCAGGGACCTGGAGCCTCCCAACAAACCCCACAGAGGGGTGCTGCAGCCCCCTGCTCCCCGCCCCCCCCGCCCAGCTACAGGGGCTCTTGCAAAAACAACCAGGTAAGAACCAGGGGGTTCCCTCCCTCACCCAGGGCAAAACACCACGTTCCTGCCCCCACCACACTCTAGAGGAGGGAGTGGAATCCCAGATACCACAACCAACTCTGTCAGCAACTGCTGCCATCCCACGCCCTGTGGAGCAGCTCCATCCCAGGGAAAATCTGGGCCTTAAACCCAGTAAACCCATGATGGCCCAGTCTCATTTGCCAGCCCCTGCAGTGAAGCCCAGGGGACATAAGGGGAGAGGCAGAGCCAGAGCTGCAGCATCACCTCTATAGACACCCCTCTCCAGCTGGGAAACCATCCTCAACTTCCCCACTGACCTCTGGCCACCTCACATGTAACCACCAAAGAGACCATGTAAAACCCTCGGAATTTAGGTACAAATTCCAGCACCGAAGAAAAACAACCCTCTGTAAAATGGGAACCAAATTAACCCTCCCTCCCACCCCACACCCCAACATTATTAAAATACTTTCACTTTTAATATTCAAGAGGTTTGAAGTTCTTAGCATCCTTCTGAATGCTGTTATCCCAATGTCCGCCCTGTCCCCAAGGGCTGTCTGTCCTCCATGCTGGGGGACACCGGGCACTGCTCGGCTTTACCACAGGAAACACCATACGTGTACAAGATTGCAGGGTGGGCTTGGGGGGACAGGAGCACATCGGGGCCAGCACACCAGCCCCTTCTCCTGCTCGGCCACGGTCCCACCATGCTATCTGCAGAGGGGGAGCAAGAGATCGAGGAGCGTGAAAATGAACAGAGATGACAAAAGAAATCGTGCCCAAGTCTTAAAATTCTTCCCCTATCGCAGCTTTTCCAAATAGCTGTTGGGGGAATCCAGAAAACCCTCCTGTCTCCTGCTGTGGGGCCAATGGCAGGAGTGGGTCTGGGTCCCTCCATGCTTTGGGCCTCCCACCAGCTCCATTCCTCTGCTCCAGTTCAGCAAAGTCACCTCCACTGTTCCCAGAGCAGCTCCTCCACTTTCGGACCAGCAGATGAGGGACAGCTCTGACACTACCCTCAGGCCCAGGGGAGCTGGAGCCCATTTTGGGCAGAGAAAGGGGAAATTTGTGCCACTTCTCAATGTCAGAGCAGGGCAGGAAGGGACCTCACCACCAGGCCCAGGAATTCAAAAGGAAAAATAACATGAAAGAGGAATGGGTGTGGGGCAGGTGGGAGGTGGCAGTGTGGGGACCTTAGAGTCAGGCCACCCTTTGGGCAGGATCAAGGCAGGCGTCTGCTCCTGGGGGTCACCTCCAAGGCCACAGCCACAGTATTGCTGAGGAAAGTCACACCAGCTGGGTGCAGGGGTCAGCTCAGCTCAGGTCATGCTGGACAGGTGGCAGGCAGCAGCTACCTGGTGCTCTGCAGCTCCTCCCGCAGCCAGGTGGGCAGCGTCTGCCCCATTTTGTACAGGAGCTTGGAGAGCTCTATATTGTGGTCCCTGAAATAGTCCCGCAGGAAGGCGCGTGACTGCAAAGGGAGAACAGAGAGCAGGGTCAGGGAGACCAGTCCCAAGCCCTCCAACCCATCATGACCCCCTGGATCCACTCGGGACCATCCCAGGAGGCCTTCTGCGTACTCACATCTGAATCCATCTCAGGGTACTTCCTCCCTTTGCTCTTTCCCAAGCATTTTGTTTTTCCTCCATCCAGAAGCTGACACCAGAATCCTTTCTTTGGATCAAACCTGTGAAACAAGACCTCTGCCTTACCCCTTTTGCCCCCTCACACTGCCCAACAAGCCCCGCTGCTTCCCAGCCCTGCACAGGGGCACTTCTCCAGGTCATTTTAATTCACAGCCCATCTAACAGCTTGTTATTGACCCCCTGGTACAGCAGGTTCCCCACACAGCCGCACAGTAAGCAGCCCACCAAGGTTCACTTATCATTGCATCATCCTGCTCAGGGAGGTTTACATGGGTTTAATTATTTTCTGCAGCACCTTCAGGTCTGGATGCCCTCAAGAGCCCCATGGCACCTGGTGCAAACTCAAAGAAGCCACGAATATAAGCAAGCCTTATGCAGAGACAGATTATTATTTTGTTAGGAGCTCTGGAGGCCCCTGCTTCTCCCACAGTGGGCTTGAATATCTGGAAAGCTTGGAGCCAGGTGACACCCATGGAGATGCCACATAGCCAGCAGCATGGGCTGCTCTCCACAGTGTGTGCTCAAGGAGCCAGGGTGCTGGGTCTCAACACTGTCACATTTGGCATGAATGCACCCCTGAACTCTGCTCCAGGAGCCCAGAGCTGCTCCTGGGCTGTCCAGAGTGACACCAGTGGGTGGTGACACTGCAGCTGTGTCTAAGCACAGCGAAGCCAGGTGCTTATTAAACGTTATTTCTGATTGCAGCTACCCCTGTGTAGGGCACAGCAACAAGGAGCTGCTGTTCCATCCTCGGGGGGAAAAAAATCTCATCAAAACCAGCTCTGGTCTCATTAAAACCAGCTCTGTGATGAGCCCTGGACTGGGGACTGCCCCAGGACAGCACTGGGTGTCCCCAGAGGCAACTCACTGCACTGGGAGCAACAGTAGGTTGGAGGAAGGAGAAGCTCGGGGAAGGACTCACGCCAGGGTCTTGTGATAATCGATGAAGTTGGTCACACCGAGGAATTTCTGGACCGTCTCCATCACTTTGGCGGGTTCTGTTCGGAGCAGCTTGCCATCCAAGACCAAGATCTGCAAGGAGCAAGGCAGGGCAGTGAGGTGCCACTGGCTCCTGGCCCTGCTCTCCCGGGGGGGGCACAAAGATGCCTTTGCTTTTCCCATCTCAGAGCCAAATTTGCCACCAGCCCACACAGGGTACCCTTTCAAATGCTACTGCGCCCCAGTGTTCACTTACACTGGGTGTTGGAAAATGAAATGCAAATAGAAGCCAGAGCCAGGATCCATCCAGGACAACTTCAGAGCTCCGGCTCAGGGCCACCCAGGATAGCATCACAGCAACTGCACCAGCAGCAGACAACTAATAGACTTTATAAGGTTAAACGGCAGTGGAAAAATCATTCAGGGACCCCTGCAGGCAGCTCGAATCATGAGCAGCTTTGCTATTTTTGTCCTGTTTTGGTGCTGTGGTGACACCAGACAGGGCAGCCCCATGAGGTCTGAGGCTGAGAGCAGCAGGCAAGTGGTGGGTGCCCCTGGAGAACCACCCACTGCCCTCCATCCCGCAGCTCCTTTCCAACCCTGCTTTGCCAGAGCATCGGCACATGCATCATCCACCACCAACCTCACACTACAAGGGTTTTCTTCTTGCACAATATCTCTCCTCTGTCCCTTCTCCGAGTACTTTTACTCTTCCCCCATGATTTTTAGGGTATAAGAAAAGCAGCTCCCACAGGAGCACCCTCACAACTGGCTCTGGACCTAAGCTCTCCTCCCCTCACATCCTTGCTTGGGTGAGGGAGCTCCCTGGGGTACTGCTGCTGTAGGAGTGGGGTGCCCCCATCTCTACCTGGTTGGCATGGTAGCTGTTCAGCCAGCGCTCAATGTGGGTGGCGTACCAGCCTGGCACCAGGCAGCGGTTCTGCAGGGTCCGGAGCTTCGGAGCAGCCTCGGGCCCAGCTGTGATCACCTCGTGGAAGGTGTATTTCAGGGCAACTGGGTCATCATGAGCTCGCTGGTGCTGTTGGGCAAGAGTGAGGCAAGTTTGTTCCTTGGGGCAACCCAAATCCTGGGCTGCCCACAAGGCACTGTGGCTCCCTCGCCACGACGTGTCTTCGTGTGTCTTGTTCAGCCAAAAAGCGTTGTGTCCACAGCCACCCCACCTCTCAAACCAAGCTGATGGAGAGAAGCCCCTTACCCACCTTGCCATGGGGTTGCCAAGCCAGGGGAGAGGCAGAGGTGGGCAGCTCACCTGATACCAGGAGTAGGCTCGATCTGCAGGGTTGATGAGGATGGTGATGACTTTGGCCTTGGAGAGCAGGGCTGCAGCTCGTCGGGGAGCCACTTCCGAGTCAAAGTAGTTGGCACTTTTCTCGAAGTAGAAGTCGGAGGTGGTGTTGGAGGGGATGGGGAAGAACTCCATGTACCTGAGGAAGGCATAGTGTGAGGCAGGTGGGTGGGTACCATATGTTCCCGGCACCTCCCCTCACAGGTGACAGCTCAGACCCTCTGTACCAAGCACTAACCCTGCAGAGCTCCCCCAGGTCTGATGCACAGCCTGGGGCTCCACAATCCCCTCCAGCCATTCTGGAGGGCCAGGCTTCACCAGATTCCCTGGGCAGACCCCAAAACCTGGGGTGTGGCAGATGCTCTCACCCCTCCCAGCTTCTGCCAAGGATACTTCTGAGTCCTGGAACATGGCCTTTGCCTTACGGACAACATCTCAGAGATAAACCATGGTGGTATGAGGGCCTGAAGGCACAGGACAGAGCCTGTGTGGGAGCCATCTTGCAGCACCCAAGTACCCTCTGCTAAGAGCCCAGTGTCTGTGAGGCCAATGGCAAACTCCATGGAACTGCTGCTCCTGTTCCCAAAGGAACCAGTGCTCCCAGCTCAGCCTACACAGAACAGAGACCTACCAGTCGATGCCCTTGTGATAGTTGTGTCCATTGAAGAACTGTATCTCCTCAAAGGTCTCTGAGCTGGGGTAGTTGCTGCTCAGGTCTGGGTGCATCCCCAAGAAGAGATAAAGGGCAGTAGTTCCTTTGGGCAGGCAGAAAGTGAGAGCTGACTTTGGCCAAACCTCCCTCTGAGCTCTGCTACAGAGCAGGAGGGGGGCAGGAGTGTTGAGAGAGGCTCTCTGGAGGTGGGGAGAGGACATGGCAAGCCTCTTGGCTTGCTCATGGCACCAGGGGTGAAGGAAGGCACCTGTTTTTTGAGGCCCGATGATGAGAAGCTTTGGGAATCGGTCACAGGTCTTTTCTTTGGACCAAATGTCTTTGTGCCGTTTGTCTTCACAGGGATCCTGAAATGCAGCAGGGAAGGATTTGAGACAGGGCAGCATGGAAGAGACCACACACCACTGTTCTCCAGCCCAAGCAGATGCCTGGGTAGGCCATGCTGCTCAGCAGGCAGAGCAAAAACCAGTCTTATCTCCAGGTGTACAGGGCAAACAGCTTCCTGGCACTGCCCACAGAATCACAGAGAGGTGAAAAACCACTGCTTGCCCAGGGGATTGGAGGGAAATCCAGGTTGCAAGGGACCTGAGAAGGTCCTTTAGTCCAACCTGTGCTCAGAGGTCTGGCTATATCCCACTTCCCTCTCCCAGCATAATAAACAGTGTTGCTCCCCTCATTCCAGGCACAGAGGATACCTGCCACAGTGGGTCCTTCTCCTCAGAGAAGATCTGAAAGTATTTCTGTGCCAGCTGCACAGGCGGCAATGTCTGCAGCTTCAAGTTGGTCCAGGAGTTGAGGAAGCGGACCAGGTGCTTGAAGGTGTACAAGCCCAGGCGGTCATTGCCATAATTGGACAGGTGGGTCATGAAGATGCTGATCTGAAGCGGAGAGGACAGAGCAGGGATTATGGAGCCTCACCTGGCAGCTGTCCCATCCAAATAAACGGCTTCCACCCTGGCTGAGGACACTAGGGACATCTCCCACAGTGGCACTGGAGGACAGCTCTGCAAAAAGACTCCTGTCCTTCTGTCCCTGTGCAGCTGGATTGTAGTACTCACAGGGTTGAGGAGCACGGTCAGGAAAAGTTCACCCCCGTTGATGATTTTGTCCAGCTCACTGGAGCCACCGGGGTATTCGTTGTAGAAGATGGTGTGTGTGAAGAGGCCACAGGTTTGCCGGGGCAGGACCTGGGGCAGGAGAAAGACATGGAGGAGCATCCAGGGCTGGGGCCCCTTCTCCCAAATGAAAAGGGGTACTCAACCCCTCAGGGGTCAGGATTGGCTCCTCACCACCCTCAACTTGAATCCTGCTACCCACAAGGGAGGGACAGATGGAGAAGCCAAAGTTTCCTCACACAAGCTTCCCCTGCGCATCGTAAGCAGAGGGTGCAACCCCCTCAAATCAAAGCATCTGAGCTGCCCAGAAACCACCCATCAAAGTTCTGGAGTTTGGTGGGAAAGGCAAGAGGAGAGAAGCACCAGCGATAAAGCCTGGCCACCTACCATGATGCCATTGTGGATGAAGCCACGGCGGTAGCGAGCAGGTTTCAGGTGGGGGTACTCCTCTGTGCTTGTCACTTTGATTGACCAAACCTGCTTCCAAGCTTCGTACAATTGCACGTGGACGGGGTACACACCCGAGTGGTGGGGGGCCACAGCGTAACCCATGTCAGTGGGGATGCCGTGCTCCTGAAGAGAGACCGGGGAGTGGGTGATCACAGAGACCCCAAAGCTACAATATTCCAGTTCAACCCATTTCCTCCCCAAAGGACTGCCCATTCCCCACTACAGACTGTCTATGCACTCCTCTGGAGAGCAACCAGGGCAGGGCTGTGTCCACACATCCTCTCTTAACCAGGGCTGTCTCCATCAGAGGGAGCCCAGGAGCAGATGTGCTGGGTGAACACTTGCTCCTCTGCTTCATGTGGACCATCCTCATCCTGCCATTTCTGCTGTCACCAACAAAACAACAGCAGCAAAGCTCTTCTGTGGAAAACGAGGAGATACATCTATACAAGACTAGAAATTGGTTTCTGTCAGTAAATATAAACCAGACTGGAAACTGTGAGCTAAACAACTACCCATCCCAAGCAGGGATAGTCTGGTCTCTCACATTAAGCACTCTAGTTATCAGACAATTCATTCAAGTTAGCCTGAAGATCCCTCTCTTAGGCCACAGTACCAAATCATTTTTATGGGGTCCAGCTTTACTGGTTTGTATTCAAGACAGCAGTGAGCAAACCAGCTGGTCACAGCATGAACTGGTCTCAACGCTGGGTTTATCAGCATCACATAAAGGATGGTCCGAGAGGATGAACAACCCCTCACCATGCTGAAGGTCAGAGCCTGCCTTTGTAAACCAAAGATAGCCCCAACAGCTCAGCCTGCAGAAGTTTTTCAGCCAGGACTTCCCAGCACATGGCCACCACTCCAAGATCCCACATCACTGTCCAGCACAGCATCAAACTGTGCCGGGCTGAGCACCTGACTCACACCCCCCTGGACCGGACCTCCGCATTCCCCATGGCCAGGCAATGCACAGGTGATGTCTTCCCCTGGACAGGCACTGGGGCAGCAGCAGCATGCTGGCTGGTGCACATCAATCCTTTTGCTCCAGGTACTGGTGTATAAATGGATTTACTTGCCCAGCTGCAATGTGGGGGGTGTTACTTAATATCACCAGGTCCCTCTTCTCTGGCAAGCAGAGAATGTTACCCAGGTCCCCCAAGAAGCCTCTTCATCTCCCTTCTCCCATCCTCCCCCCACCACAAGCACCCCCACCAGAGGCATCTTACTCACGACAGCGAATTTCTTGTTTAGGGTCATCTGCTCAGCGAGAACTGACTGGTTGTGGAAGAGGTGAGGCTGCATGTGGCTCCACATGTGGGGGAACCACCAGAACTCCCTCACGTAGGACAGCAGCAGGTCGTCACCTTCATCCTCGGCATCAGTACCTGTGGGCACGACACTTGCCGTCACTGCCAGGCACATGGAGATGCACAAAAGAGCTGTGGCAGAGGGAGGGGGAATGCCTCTTGATGACGGGGGGCAGGAGGGTGGGATGCCTGAGGAACCCCTTGAAACCTCAGCACCAGCCTCTTCAAGCACTGGATCATACTCCAGCACCAGCTGTATGGCACCAACATGCAAAATGATGCCCTCGCCCTCCTCACCCGTGTGGAAGAATTTCCCTGAGTATCCCAAGTTGAAGGTGAAGTTCGGGATGTGGGTGCGCAGCTCGTTCTGTGTGTCGAACAGCGCCTGGGAAAGGGGGAGAGGAAGCAAGATGTCCTCAGGACACAGATGTGGGGATGGCTGCCACAACAGGATGAGGATCCATGTGCTCAACAGCTTTGCAGAGGGTCTCCCAGGGGGC
>JAAGNO010017373.1:0-21773 GCA_033439905.1 Ceryle rudis
AGACTTTTGGTCCTGACTACAATACTAGAGAAGAACTTTGTGGGGCAGCAGAAGAAAGTAGCATCTGCATTTCTCCCGCCATTTCTGGCAGTTTTCTACATAAATAATCGAGTTAAAAGGACAAGTTACATTACAGGGATTTAAAAACCAAGGTTGAACATCGTTCTGTCTTCAGACAGATGTTACTATTTTCTCCTTCTTAAAGACTTTCCAAAGGTCTATATATATACACCCAGATGTCTCAGGCTCATCAGACATCCAGTGCCTATTTCTGTTTCAGCCTGCACTTCAACTAATTTGAAAGTCTATTATTAGTTCTCTAATTAATAGTTTTCATATATATGTTTACTGTTACAAACAGAATGGTCAAGCTCCTCTTAAAGTTGCCCATTTTCTTTTTAGCCTCTACTAAAAGCAGCTGAAAGTCACGTTAAACTGAAAATTAAAATCACTATATCCTGCATGTTCATTACATTTATCTGATACAATTTGTATGGATTGCGCTACATGGAAAGTGATTGATTTGTACTTTTGCTTTCAATAGGAGCATATAACTAATGGAAACTTAATAAAATTAGAATTTATCATTCTTCATGGCAGCAGTTAACAAATTTTAATGTCACTTCTTTCTTTTGTGCAATTCTCTGGATTTGACTGTCTCCATCTACTCACCTCTACACCAGAGCACACTCACTTTCTCTCCATACACAACTCACCTCTCAGCCATTCCTCCCATGGAATCATTAATCATCTATCACCTTCTTACAAAAAGATTCTGACATCCACTTTAAAATGTCTCTAAAACAGAGTGTGTTTCCCTTAGGGGTTCAGTAAGGCAGCAGGCAGAGCTCTCCCAAGCACTGCAAGTCAGCCAGGGTGGCTACTGCCATGGGAGGGCAGACCTGCAGAGTCCCAAAAGCCCTTAGTAATTGGTATGTTCTCACAGTTCTTGCGGACTGGATTACCCCAAAAGTTCCCTTGCTACCGATGACACTGTAACATACATTAACAGTGATGCCAGGATCCTTTCCTCTGTCTCCAAAGATGCCTCTCTGCAGTTCCTGTCAACTCCACATGGGCATTACTTTTCCCATGCCTCCCAGATGTGCTGCAACAGGGGATGTCATGATGAAGGAGAGGGCAAGAGATCTCAAAGACAGAGGAAGGAGAGGAACCGTAGAATCATAGAATCATTATGGTTGGAAAGGACCTTTAGGATCATCAAGGCCAACCTTCATCCTAACATCTATCTATCCACTAGACCATGGGCTCAAGTGCTACATCTACTCATTTTTTAAACACCTCCAGGGATGGTGACTCCACCCCCTCCCTGGGCAGTCTGTTCCAGTGCCCAACCACTCTCTCAGTAAAGAATTTCTACCTAATATCCAATCTAAACCTCCCCTGATGCAACTTGAGGCCATTTCCTCTCATTTTCTCATTAGTTATTTGGGAGAACAGACCAACACCTGTCTCACTACAACCTCCTTTTAAGTAGTTGTCAAGAGCAATAAGGTTTCCTCTCAGCCTCCTCTTCTATAGAATAAACAAGCCCAGTTTACTCAGCCTCTCCTCATCAGGCATGCTTTCCAGACCCCTCACCAGCTTTGTTACCCTTCTCTGGACCTGCTCCAGCACCTCAATGTCCTTCTTGTACTGTGGTGCCCAAGACTGGACACAGTACTGGACACCAGCGTATTTTGCTTTACAAAGGCCTCCGTAGGTTTGGAGAATCACTGCCTTGTAGGGTATGACCTGGCTGTAATTCAGAAAGTGAATGGTTAGCTCCTGACAGTCCATTGTGCCACTTCAGCAATATCAAACTTGTGAGTTAAGAGACCAGTTTTGATCAGGCCAGAATTATTCCTTAAAAGAAGGAATTCATTCTAAAGAGCTTTTTTATCAGTATAACATTGTGTTTTCTTTTCATATACTCCTGCAGACTGAAGAAGGTGACATTCCATAGCAAACATACAAATTCCCCCATCACACTTGAGTGGCATGGTAACCCTGTACCTCTCACATGGACTCTAAGGCTCAGTGTGTGTAGCTTCATAGCACAATATTCTCCTTCTTTGCTTGACAGAGACTAAGATCAGAAAAGACAACTTGGTCTGCCATTTACAGACAAAGAAATGGGCAAAACCAGTCCATTTGAATAGAGGTGGGATGTTTAGTTTATAAAGAGAAAAATACCATCTCTCTATACAGGAGCACGTTGAATTTTACTTTTTTTTTTTTTTTTATGGTTTCCTGCTTCCTTGATCCTGAATAATCTGTAGCCAACTGTGTTCATCAGTCTGTGCTCATCATGCTGACATGCTCTTCTCTGAAGGTGTTCATTCCAGCAAACATCATCCAACTGTTTTAGAAAGGCAATAATATTAAGAAGGACCTGGCAAGGAATCTTTTGGTACTAGCATATTTTGGTCACGATAATGCTCATTAAATCTGAAACACTGTCTGAATATACATATTTTTAGTACTTATCTAAAGAACTGTATCATCATGCATCTAAATATTAAAGTTCTGATATTAAGCTTTATCAAGTGCTTGAACTATGGTGAAAGGGATAAGATAATTCCATGTAGAAGCTTTGAAAGTACTGGTCTACTCAAATACACCCATGATTTAAATTGTAAGATCACCGAGTCTGTTCGTCACATACAGGTAGCATACAGGTAGAGAGAGTTGAATATTTTGGCCACCAGCCACAGCACAGCAGGCAATGAAAAAAAAACAACACCAAAACTGTATTAAAATGTGATTTATACCATTTGCAGTGATTAATTTTAATCACTTTTATTAACTGTAGCATTGGAAAGTTAAATTCCATATCTTTATTACCAACGTAATGGGCATTTGATTCTTCTATTCATAAAAAAAGTTCTGAAGGACATGAGCTAGAAAACAAGACAAAAGACATTCAGACTCCATTTCAACATTTCAAAACACCTAAATGATACAAAGCAATACATCTGTAATTATGATTTTAGATAGGTAATTACCAGCTATTATTGGAAGAAAAAATAATCTTTCCAATAATCTAGCATTTAGTTTTATCTAAAAAAAAATCTTATTATTCAAGGCACATTTGAATAAATATCTTGCCAATGTTCTTCATGTTTTTTCATTATCAAATCATCCTAGATTTATTTCATTGTGGAACAGGCACAAGAAGTCCTAATTTGCATGTTATTCACCCAGTGGATGATCCATCCAATCAGATAGGACAAATGAGGAAACAAAATTAGAATACAATTGTTTATTCTTCAGGTTTGCATTAGAAGTAAACCACAGGAGATTTTAAATCCTTCCAATACTTAAGGTATTCACCTCCAGCTTCTTGCAAGTCTCAAAGAAACACATGCAAAGGCTCAAAAAATCCTTGGATTCTATCTTTATTATGATCCAAACACGTAAGACCTACTTAATCCAAGCAACAGATAGCTTTGGTGTGTTTTCTCATTCCTCCTGCTCTCTTCTCCTCCCCAGGCCAGAAGGGGAGTGCCAAGAGCTTCACTGGAAGCTGCTGCTTTGTGGGGAAGACCTATGAAAAAGCAGCAAGACATTCACACATGAAAGCATCTAAGGGGAAGAAAAATGCTTTTACAAACTTGTTTGGCTTTTCATTTTGAAGTGAGGAAGGATTCATTGGAAGACAACCTAAAGAGTTTGTTTTGGTTTGTTTTGGTTTGGTGGGTTTTCTTGCTTTTTGTTGTTGGTTGGTTGGTTGGTTGGTTTTGGTTTTTCCCCAGGTTACTGGATGAAGACTTAAGATGATGTCTGGCCTAGAACACCAGACCTATCTGGTACCATTAAAGATGTGAGAGAGATGTTACAAGGATATTCACTTTTTTTTGAAAGGAGTACTCAAAGACTGTGTAAGTAACTCTGGCCAGGGACAAGGCTTAAGCCTCTTTCATTGGGATTCGGAAGAAAGGAGGCACACAAGAGGCTTGGATCAGGAATGGTGTAGTCAGCAGGAGCAGGGAGGTGATCATTTCTCTGTACTCAGCTTTGGTAAGTCCACACCTCGAATACTGTGTCCCATTTTGGGCTCCTCTCTACAGGAAGGAAGTTGAGGTGCTGGAGAGAGTACAGAGGCAGCTACCAAGCTAGGAAAGCGTTTGGAGCTTGTCTCTTATGAGGAAAGGTTGAAGGATCTGGAGCTGTTTAGCCTTGGGAAAAGAAGGCTGAGGGGAGACTTTATTGCTCTGTACAATTACCTGAAGGGAAGTGGTAGCGAGGCGGGAGTTGGTCTGTTCTCCTTGCTGACAAGCCACAGAACAAGAGGGAATGGCCTACAGTTGAGCCAGGAGAGGCTCAGGCTGAATATTAGGAAGAATTTTTTTACTGAAAAGGTTGTCAGGCATTGGAGTAGCTTGCCCAGGGAGGTGGTGGAGTCCCCATCTTTGGAGGTGTTTAAGAACCAGGTAGATGTTGTGCTTAAGGACATGGTTTAGTGGTTTTGATAGGGCTGGGAATAAGGTTGGGATTGATGATCTTGAAGGTCTCTTCCAGCCAGAATGATTCTAAAGAGTAAAGATCTCAATGTCTTAGGATGTTGCGGCAGTCTTCTGTAACAAAAGGCAACCACATAAGGGAAAAGGCATACTGTAGATGGTAAGCAAGACAGAGAAGACAAAACTAACTACAATGTCACATAGCCCATTTAAAAATTGGATATGTTTCTCCTTTTGTATGATGATGCATTTTACAAAACATTTCAGCTGTATCTATGCTATTCTTGGACTAGAGCAACGTGCTGTGAGATGTCATAAAACTGGGTGAAAAAAAGTGCTTTCCCTTACAGAAAGTTCCTTATTTCAGATCAGTGTGGAAGAACAGCAAAAGTTGCCATAAGCTACCATAAAGCACTGTATGGGTTGCTGTGAAGAAAGCTAACACCATTCCATCCAGACTTGTACAGCTGCACAAGTCATTCACTGCATTTCCCTTCTGGCAATCTTTGCTGCTCTTTTATTCCTGTGAAAGAGGAATTCTGGGCCCATCTTAGAACAGCCACAGAATTTTACCCAGGGGTGGGTGGGTTTGCAATCCCACAGTACTAAGACACCATCAAAATAATGCCATCAACTCAGTTTGAACATCAGATACCAGTTAGATTTCACTTATTAACTTAAAACCAATCAATATAAAAATTTTTAATATCCAGGGACTGAATGGATTAAAACCACTTGCACTCTGTTACAAAATCTATTTCCTTACATTGTTTACTGCCAGCATGAAAGAATTTAGTAGCTGTGGTGAGTGACTTATCAAAAGTATTACTAGTGTTTCTTTTTTAAAATCAATTTTTGCTGATAATTGAAAACGAACAAACAAACAAAAACACACACACACAAAACAATAAAAAACAACAAAACAAAAACATACACACATAAAAAGCAAAAAAAAACCCAAACAAAACAAACAAACAAAAAAACAAACTAACCAAAACAAACTACCTAGTAATTAAAAATCTGTACTGGCAAAATGAAGCTAGTCTAATATGATCCTGGAGGAATCACTCATTATAATCATTCTGCCATAAACTCTATGGGAAAATTACAAATGTGATGCTTCAAAGAAGGGAAAAATTCTTTTAAATATAATTTAAACCTTACTTCTGTAATATCATGACCATGGTGATACATTGCTGACAATCACTGCCCAGACTTACAATAAATCAAATCTATGATTCAATGGTTACAATATATCTTGTGAGAGCAAATGGTGGGAATGGCATTGTCATGACCAGTCACACGAATTGCAGATTATACACAATAGAGTGTGTTAGTAAACAGCAAACAAAAAGCTGAGAGTGCACACAAATAATAAAATTTTATAAAATAACTAATTAAAGCAAACAAACAGAAAAAAAATAGAGAAAACCACCACAGAGATGCAGCTGAAGCAAAGCTACATTGCCTAAGGTGCATGAGAGTGATTATTCACACACTGGAAATGTGGAAATGTTATATGCCACTATGTCAGAGGAATTAAATGACCATGGAAGAAGTTTAAGTTGTAAAAGTGTTATTCAGGTAGAAAAAATTACCAATTACCAGAACATAATTGGGGAATGTTTTGCAGGAGCCTCAGAAAGTAAGTGTTCTGAGGATGGAATTTATACAAGAACCAAGATGCTTGCCCATTTTTCAACTTGTAAGGAAGGTCTGCTCCAGGCTACTCATAAACAATAATTCAGTTAAAAGTAAGTCCACATCAGGTCTATAATAGATTTAGCCTAAAAAAATCCTATCGCAAAAGAAAATCTCATTATGGTTAACCAAAAAAATCCAGAAGTGCGTAAAATCACATTAGATAACTTGCTAAGCTATTCCAGATAGAGATTTTTAATGAGCATTTGTATATCTACATTCATGTACCTTACTACCAGAAAGCATTATCAAAGTCTTAGTTGTGGTAAGAAATCATCAACCTTTTACTTCTTACTGGATAGCTACCAACGGCAAGGTGCTTTACCCAAATACCTTATGCAAAGACTTTACCAAGAAGGATGAAGTTACATAAGGACGTGTAGAGTCCTGCATCTGGGCAGGAATCGCACCAGGCACCAGTACAGTTTAGGGGTCGTCCTGCTGGAAAGTAGCACGACGGAGAAAGACCTTGGAGGTCTAGTGGATAGTAAGTTATCTATGGGACAGCAATGCGCCCTTGTGGCCAAGAAGGCCAATGGCATCCTGAGTTGCATTAAGAAAACTGTCCAGCAGGTCGAGGGAGGTTCTCCTCCCCCTCTACTCTGCCCTAGTGAGACCACATCTGGAATACTGTATCCAGTTTTGGGCTCCCCAGTTTAAGAGAGACAGGGATCTACTGGAGGGAGTCCCAACGGAGAGCTACGAAGATGATTAAGGGACTTGAGCATCTCACCTATGAAGAAAGACTGAGGGAACCAGAGCTGTTAAGACCTGAGAGAAGCCTGAGAGGGGATCTTAATAATGTCTATAAATATCTGTGTGAGTGTCAAGTGGAAGGAGCCAACCTCTTTTCTATAGTGCCCAGTAATAGGACAAGGAATAACAGGTATAAAGTTGAGCATAGAAGGTTCCACCCCAGCATGAGGAGAAACTTCTTTACTGTGAGAGTGACAGAGCCTGGAACAGGCTGCTCAAAGAGGTGGAGTCGCCTTCTCTGAAGACTTTCAGAACCCGCCTGGATGCATCCCAGTGTGTCATGCCTTAGGTGATCCTGCTTTGGCAGGGAGGTTGGACTTTATAATCTGGAAGTTTTTAAGGCCAGGCTGGATGGGGCTCTGAGCAACCTGATCTAGGGGGAGATGCCCCTGCCCATGGCAGGGGGGTTGGAACCAGATGGCCATTAAGGTCCCTTCCAACCCTGACGATTCTATGATCTCCAGAGGTCCCTTCCAACCCCTAACATTTTATGATTCTATGATTTTTATTCTTCCACTTTCAGAAACTAAATCTAAATTGAATAATTAGAATAAATCTTCTTCACAGTCCGCTCATATATTTCACACAATCTATCTGAAGTCTTACACTTCCATACAATAAATTGTGAGAAACAAATCATGAAGTACCATTTCAGAGCATAGTATGTAGTTTAGCCTTCATTCACCATACAGGCTGAAATTTTCATACAGAAATTGGTTTCATTTCCTGGGAGGAAATAGAATGGCTTTTCTTCAGTTAACTGTGGCTGTCCATTAAACAAAGTTATAGTGAAAAATAGAAGACGAATATTTAAATTAACTGTCAAGAGTTTTCATTTTGATTATAGTTATTTCCAGTTTAAAGGAAACGAATATCCAGGAAAGCATTTAAAATTAATCCTTTCCTTCTAAAGTAGCACTAATATTCAGTTGGGAGTGAAATATGATTACTTCATTTCAAATCTTGTCATCTAGAATAAAAAAGATTCAATTGTGTACTTATTTGGCAGTAGCTCACTAGTCAGAGTGAGGTGTCAAAGTCCTTAACAGACTTTTAAAATTCTGATTTCAGCTCTGCTTCTTTCCTTCATAAACTACAGATCTCTGAAAATTATGGTGCCAGCCAAGTTATTCTATTTTTTCTTTCTTCATATTCGAAGTATAAATATCAGTGAGACTCACTACTATATTTTAAGGTAGAAAGGAATTGCAAACTCTCTGTCTACATAAAGGTCATTTCACTTCTTCCTTTTCTAAAGTAAAATGAGCCATTTCAACACAGAGGAAATACACAATTGAACATAATGAGAAGGCTAAGTGCCATTTCAAGTCTGTCTCAATAGGCTGCACACAATAAGAATTACTAGAACAAAAGAGTGACTTGAGCCTATACCTCCCATCACCTTGGGAAGGGCCATCTTGGAAAAATTCTGCTTGTCATTTTGACTAGGATATGACTGTAAGAAAACTTGTTATCCAAAATGATACACGTTCGTAAAATTACATTAAGCAAATTGGCATATTCTAATAAGACATTTTACTACAGACAAGCCTTAACATTTCTGAGCTGCCTTAACGTTAATCTGTCCTCCAGTAGCTTTCCCATATGGTTTTTCCTTCATTCCCTCTCCTCTGGCTGAAGCACAGGAGTTCCATTCTCTTTCCCAGATACTTTACAATCCATACACTTAGTCAGTCAAAAAGTTGTTGCTCCTGTCTTCACAACATTTTTACTGTGCACTGTTTCCTTTCCATCCAGTCAACCCTATGACATAGTCTATTACTTTCGACATTGAATATGTACTCTTTTGAGCTTTCCTACCAGCCACTGCACTTTTCCCAGTTCACACAAAATGCTGGTTATCTTCCTGCTAGATTGTTCAGACTATGTCACCCTTGTGAAAAAATGTCCAGCAGCACAACTGATAGTCTATTAGATCAATCTTAGAGCAGTGTCCTTCCTCATACTGTTCCCTCCCCATTTTCCACTCTATTCTTTTACAGATTACACGTTACCCTTAGAGTGTTTCACCAGAAATATCAGTTATCCACCAGTTGCAAGTTCCTAACATCTACCCACTGCCCTTTCAGTAACTTCAACTAGATTTTTATCCTATCAGGCCATGACAATTTTCTGACATAAACCATGCTTACATAAAAGCCAGCATACGCTACAAAATCTATGAGAAATGCCATCATTAATTACAGATGCATATGAAATGAGAAAATTAATGCATTCTCATGCATTTCATTTATTTATATCTGTACAAACACACCCTCTCTCTTCCCATGTTTTTATGTGACTTGAAAAAGTTCAAAAGGAAGTCTGGTAAAAGTTATTAAATGTCTAAGAACTGGGCAGAAATTTGAGATGAACAAAAGCTACTGTCACATCTAATACATAATGAGTCAGATTTCAGCTGTTTTAAGTAGGTACCATTTCCCTTCCTACATGTGGCACTGAATAGAAAGATATCTGAAATACTTTGGACCCCAGAAATAGCCCAGTGCACTCCCCTTTGTTTTTGACATTCTTGGCAGTGTAAAGCTTGTAATGGTTTAGCACCATGGTGTTTAGACCTGCCCTCAGCAAGGTGTGAACTCAGTATTTATAGAATTGTTTTATTTGGAAGAGACTTTTCAGATCATCAAGTCCAACTGTTAACCCAGCACTGCCACATCCACCACAAAACCATGTCTCTCAGCACCACATCTACACGTCTCTTAAGTACCTCCAGGGATGGTGACTCCACCGCCTCCCTGGGCAGCCTGGCCCAATGCTTTACAACCCTTTCCATGAAGAAATTTTTCCTAATATCCAATCTAAACCTCCCCTGGTGCAACAAACAAGGCTGTTTCCTCTTGTCCTATCATTTGCTACATGGAAGAACAGACCAGCCCCCACCTCACTACGGCCTTCTTTCAGGAAGTTGTAAAGAACGAAAAGGTCTCCTCAGAACCTCCAGACTAAACAACCCCAATTCCATCAGCCGCTCCTCATAAGACTTGTTCTCCAGACCCTTCACCAGCTTCACTGCCCTTCTTCAGACATGCTCCAGCACCTCAACATCCTTCTTGTGCAGAGGGCCTCAAAACTTGGTGTAAGGGTGGCACGAAGCTTATTTAACTAATCAAAAAACCACCAAATGAAGTGATTCTGTGAGATCCTATCCCTTACAAATATTGACTTTGAAAAATAACACAGCAATATGAAAAATAAAATCCTGATTTTTAAAACTATGCTGTACAGTATTAAAAAGATATCTCCCTGCTAAGGAAAGAGATCCTCAAGACTTTCAAACTCCCATCAGTCAGATGCCATGATTCTTTCATTGTCTTCCGTATTTCAGATGGAATAGGAAAAATAAAGGGTAAACTGGACAACCTGAAAGACCTAACTATTGTCTGATTTTTACCTCACTGACTTCCGTTCAGCATGCAATTTCTAGTGGGTTGCTCTTGAGAATGGCTCTATGTCAACAACTAGAAGGAAATCTTTCCCCTAACAGCAGACTATCAATGTGGATATAACTAATATTGAGCTGCTCTGTAGGCAGCTGCAGACCACACAATGGCATCAACCTCACCAAGTAATGAGCTCCCTTCTTGCAGATTCAAATATGAATCTATTGACAATCCTAGTCCAGAAAGCTGCTACTGACACACCTGGCTCCATGTTTCATTTATACATTGAATTATTTAGGAACAAATGTACAGGTTAATATTCAGAGCTCACCACTGAAGTGAGCCCTTTTAATTAGGCCCATTAACAGCTGGGTTTTAAACTATTTCTCCTTAAAAGCTTTATTTATATGAAAAAGCCTTGCATAGTCCGGGAGCACTGCAACTAGCTAATGATTTGAATTGAAGCATTTGTGCCATCCTTGTCACCATAGAATCCAGTTCAAACTGTATTTGATGATTCCTTCCTACTTTGCTTATTTCAAGCATGCTGGTCCAGCATTTATCGAACAAATGCCTTTTGCTGGCTAAAACATATATAACTCCTGAAGATTTCAATACTAGCTTGCAGACATTTAGCTCTACAGTTTCCATTGATTTAATGAAACTTTTACATTTAAAAATGTAGAGAGAAGTTTGAAAATTTGAGGTATCATCACATCTGACCACATCAGCTCTTACTGCTGTCTGCAGAACAGCCCTTAAGCATGTAATAACTTCTCAATAATTCTAGAAACACCTACTTTAAATAGTCATAAAGATAAGCATGACCAGCCTAAGGGGTTCAGTAAACAACAGTAGCACAGATAATATTTTATTAACCCTTCAGTGCAACATGTTGCATTGGCTTCCTAAAGAAACTTTTTACAGCCTCCACCCTTTCCTGCCCATCGCTCCACCAGCTCCACATCCTTCAAGCTCTGCTACGTCGCAGATGCAGACTAATTCTCCCCCAGCATATAGCAGACACACAGAGACTAAATCAATCCATATGGCAGACACACAGAAACTAAATCAATCTTCTTTTTCTCCCTGTCTCTTTCTCTTAAATCAGGTCAGACCTAATAGAAAAATACCAGTTTTGCACTATCTGCAGTACCAAATTACTTTGCAGTGGCTTTGGAATGGTTAATATCACTTGCAAGAACAGGGAGACAGTGTTATGTAGTCACCTGCCCGGCACACCTACGTGCACAACTGCAGGCATATGCTCCTGACTCAACGCACACCACTTCCCTGCATGGGACTGCCATGATTCTGATGTGCAGCATGCAGAGCAGGAGCTTAGAAGTATGCCTTCATCTTTACTATTTTTACACCCTATCCTGGTAATCATGGAAAGCAGAAACCCAGGAGAAAGGAAAAAAGGCAATACATGCAACTTCTGACAGATTAATTTCATTTTAGGCTGGTGGAGAGTTTAAAAAAAAATAATTAAACAAGCATGATTCGTTTCCTATTATTCACTGTGAGATCCATTCAATTACTGCTTTAACAGCACATTGGAGCAAGGATAGCTCTCAGACACAGGGAAAGGTCAATCTGACCTCTACTTCTAAATTCTGCCTAACATTCGCTTACAGAGCATTCTCTTCCAAATGCAACAGCACAAGTCCATAATGCAATGCCGGAGCTGGGGACAAGGACCCACTCTGAGTAAGAGAGGAGCTGTGAATCTTAAAAAAAAAAAAAGAAATTATAGGTGGCAGTTGTATAGTATTTGCTATTGGAAATACACTTTATTTGAGGAGCTTGGATCCAGATACAAAACAACCTTTCCAGTTTCCTAGTTTGCTTAAATGCAACAATTTGTTCTGGTCTATTGTTAACAAATTATGCCTGTCAGTAAGCACTAGACTCAATAATGTGCCATGGACTTGTAGTATGGAGAACTAACAGAAGAAAAAAACTAGTAAAATATACTGTGAAAGGGAAAAAAAAAAAAAAAAGAATTATTATTTTTTAGTTCCCACAGCCCTTGAAGCAACATACCTTCTCCAACCCATACCAGCACAGCCTCCTTAATCTCTAGTGAGCCCTGTCCTTGCCTTGACCCCTGCCTCTCTGGAGCTTCCTGGCCTCCCGTCCTGTCGCCTGGTCCTGCTCCAACTTCTATTCCCACTCTCACTCACATCCCAATCCACCTCTGTTCTACAGCTTGTTGAGACTCTGAAGTTAAAACAAAAAAATAAAATAGGTACTATTATCTCAATATAAGGTGAACTTGCTTCTCAAGGAAAGAAAATGGTTGTGTTAGCATGAGCAGAATGATCATAGAATCGTAGAATCATAGAATGGTAGGGGTTGGAAGGGACCTCTGGAGATCAGCGAGCCCAACCCCCCTGCCAGTGCAGGAACACCCAGGGCAGGTCACATAGGAACAGGTCTAGGTGGGTCTTCAAAGTCTCCAGAGAAGAAGACTCCACAACCTCCTTGGGCAGCCTGTTCCAGTGCTCCATCACTTTCACAGTAAAGAAGTTTTTCCTCATGTTGAGGAGGAACTTCCTCTGTTTCCCCTTGCTACCATTACCCCTCATCCTATCACAAGGCACCACTGAAAAGAGACTGGCCCCATCTACTTGACACCCACCTTTCAGATATCTGTAAACATTACTAAGATCCCCTTCAGGCTTCTCTTTTCCAGGCTAAACAGCCCCAGGGCTCTCAGCCTTTGCTGACATGTTCCAGGCCCTTCATCATCTTTGTAGCTCTCCATTGGACTCTCTCTAGTATTTCCTGGTCCCTATTGAACAGGGGAGCCCAGAACTGAACACACTACTCTAAATGTGGTCTCACTAGTGCAGAGTAGAAGGGGAGGAGAACCTCCCTTGACCTTCTGGCCACACTATTCTTTATGTACCCTAGGTTATCATTGGCCTTCTTGGCCACAAGGGCACATTGCTGTTCCATGGAGAACTTATTGTCCACCAGGTGTTGTTCCTCCCCAGGTGTAGGACTCTACACTTATCCTTGTTGAATTTCATGAGGTTTGCCTTTGCCCAGCTCTCCAGTCTCTCCAGATCTCACTGGATGGCAGCTCAGCCACTCCTCCCAGTTTTGTATCATCAGCAAACTTACTGAGGGTACACTCCATCCTTTCATTCAGGTCATTGATGAAGAAGTTTAATAACACTGGACCCAGCACTGACCCGTGGGGAACACCACTACTTACAGGTCACCAGCTGGACTCTGCACCACTGACCACAACACTTTCAGCTCTGTTGTTCAGCCAGTTCTCAACCCATCTCACTGTCCGTTCTTCTAACCCACACTTCCTGAGCTTACCTATGAGGATGTTACGGGAGACAGTATCAAAAGTCTTGCTGAAGTCAAGGTAGACAACATCCACTGCTCTCCCTGCATCTACTCATTCAGTCACACCATCACAGAATGCTATCAGAGTAGTCAGACATGACCTCCCTTGAGTACATCCATGCTGGCTACTCTTGATAACATTTTCTTCTTCTTTAGATATGATAGGTCATATCAAAACGAGATATGAAGACCCTATCTAGCTCCAAACTTCCACAGTGCTGTCATGATTAATTTTGTAGTTTTAGTAGATAGCCCATTGGTATTTAATTGCATCTATGTAAGTATTAGATTAAATCTGTTTTGACAACATCTAAATGTTGTTTGACAACATTTAGATTTTGGATGTTGCAAGATGTACAAACAATGCCGACTTCACACAGAAGGAGGAGACAAACACATATCATTTGACAGTTAAAAATTATATACATAGTCTTGTAAGCACTGCCCTGATCTCTTTTTATGCAAGTGTGCCAAATCTCCTTTGAAGTTAACAGACAGCCCCCTACAGAAGCAATCAAATTAAAAGCTCCCATGTTTCGACAAGATTGTGTGTATACGTTGTCTTGGATAAAAAGTCTTAAACAACTGTAGTCTATGTATCTTGTCTATACAGTTGCATGAGACACACCCTTTCCAAGGACACAGTGCAGCAGTATTTCAGTGTGTGTTTGGACTAAAACAAAAACATAAAAGTCCTTTTTGCACTGTACTATTTGCATAATTGAAGATGATCCAATTAGCCCTAGAGATTGCTGAACAAGAACAGTGGCCAGTGCTCTGTCTCTATATTGACTCCCGGATGGTGGCTCATGTTTTGTGGGGGTAGCTGGAGGAGTGGAAGAGGGCCAATTGGCAGTGCAGAGGTGAACCCATCTGGGCTACTGCATTGTGGCAAGACATCGCTGCCCGAGTGGAAAACATAGCTCTAAAGGCGTGTCATGCAGATGCTCATGTGTCCAAATGCTATGCCACTGAAGAACATTAAAACAATAACCAGGTAGACAAGACTGCAAAGATTGAAGTAGCTCAGATAGATCTGGCCTGGGAGCATAACGGTGAGCTATTTGTATCTTGATGGGCCCACAAAACATCTGAACATCTAGGGAGAGATGCAACATACAGATGGGCTCGTGATCAAGGGGTGGACATGACCATGGAGGCCATCACACAGGTCACTCACAAATGTGAAACATGCTGCAATCAAGTGAGCCACAAAAGTAAAGTCCCCCTGGAACAGTGGCCAGTGTCTGCGTTCTGGATATGGTGAGTGCTGGCAAATTGACTACATGGGCCCACTGCCACCAACACGCCAAGGCAAGCACTACACCACGGTGGAAGCAACTACTGGTTGGCTCAAAACATAACCTGTAAATCCTGACACTGCCCCGAAACACCATCCTAGGCCTTGAAAGGCAAATTTTGTGGCGACATTGTACTTCTGAAAGGATTGACTCAGAAAACGGAATATGTTTCCAAAATAACCTTATAAACTCCTGGGCAAAGAAACATGGCATTGAGTGGGTGTGTCACATCGCATCTCACCCACAAGCCTCTGGAAAGATTGAAAGATATAATGGACTGCTAAGAACTATGTTGAGGGCATTGGGCAACAGGGGATGGAAGCACTGGGATATAAATATAGCAGAAGCCACTTGGCTGGGTAACAGCAGAGGACCTGGTAACTGTCCTGGTCCCGCCCAAACAAAACCCCTGCGTACGGTGGGAGGAGATAAGGTCCCTGTAGTGCACACAGGGAAGTGGCTGGGGAAGGCAGTGTGGGTCTCTCCTCCCTTGGGAAAGGGCACACCCATTCATGGCGTTGTCTTCGCTCAAGGACCTGGGTGTACTTGGTGGGTAATATGGGAGGATGGAGAGACCCAGTGTGTACCTCAAGGAGAATTAACCTTCAGAGAAAAGTAAAAATCTCTGACGTGAGTTGTATGTTGCAGGAGGTGCAGCAAAGAGTGGATTTTGCAAAGAACTGGATGAGTGTAATGATGACCTAAACCTAGCTGGTGTTGGTGCCCAGCAATCAAACATACTACTTCTGTCCCGAACATCCATCCTGACAGATAGGGCTCAAGTCATCACTTGTTTGTGAACATCGGGAGGAATGGAGAAAAAACATGTTAATGGGGGAATAATATCTATCTGTTAAAGGACAGGGGATAGTAGTTAATGAGAATGTGTTAATCTGTATGTTGGGTATAAAGATGGTTTTAGAGTATGTAGATTAAGTTGTAAGTGTTGATAAGAAGGAATTTCAGTGATTTGAATTAGATATAATGGAATAGTTAGGTTGTATTATGTGGGTCTTGACTATGATGTAAATGGTATGGAATAAGGGGTGGAGATTGTATTGTGTCTGACTGAGCTGGAGTTAATTTTCCCCACAGCAGCCCTCCCAGTGCTGTGCTTTGCACTGGGAGCTGGAAAGGTGCTGGTGACACACCCCTGTTGTGGCTCCTGCTGGGCAGGGCTCACACAGCACCAAGGCTGGGTTTTTTCAATATTCCCCCTGCAGTGGGATGGGGTGGACAAGATCTTAGGAGGGGACACGACTAGGACAGCTGACCCAAACTGACCAAAGGGATATTCTAGACCATATGACGTCAGCTGAACTATAAAAGCTAGGTAAAGGAGGAGGGTTGGGGGGGCATCAGCTTGTCCTCTCAAGCAACAACTATTCATTTGGAGCCCTGCTTCCCAAAAAGGGCCAAGCATCACCTGCTGATTGGAAGTAGAGAATAAATATTTGTTTTCTTTTGCTTCCACATACAGTATTGCTTTGCTTCTTCATTAAACTGCTTTTGTCTTAGCCCATGAGCTTCATCTTATTTTCTTCACTCTGGTCCAGCTGAGAGGAGGAGGGGGAAGTGATAGAGTGGCTCAGTCAGCACCTGGCATCCAGCAAAGGTCAAACCACCACATCACTGTACAAAATAGGAGTGTCCCTTATCAATGCACCTCTCCAGCTCAGAGAGTGGGCAGGTCATGATTGACTGGGTGTTTAACAGGAAATGGCACTTGACTGTCTAATGTGACGGGCTGCAGCACGAAGCAGCCAAAACTCTCCCACCCGAACACAAACCCCATCAACTTCATGACGCTTCTCCAGTTCAAAGGGCCAAAGCCTCACTGAGTTTATCAAAATTCCTCTTTCACTTGGCAGGGTGGGTTACAAACCAGAATACATATATTAGTGACTACCGATAGTTCAAGGGAAACATAAATAACAAACAATTTAGCCTAAAATGATATTTAAGGTCTCCAGCACTCCCCAAACATTTAACCACCATTAGGCTCTTAAATTATTAATATTACAAAGGACATTTGCACAACAATTTTATCAAAGAGACAAGCTGCAATCTTCTGCCGCTGCTGATTCCCTCCCCTGTAGTTACACTCCTGTAATTTGACACAGCCATTATTTTAGGTCTAACCAACGATGTCATTAAATGACATCTATGACTCCAGGTGAGGAATATATAACAACAGCCACTCATTATATCATAACAAAACTTTGGAAAAAGGGTTAGAGAAATTTTCAACCCATTTCTAAGCTGCAACCTGCTTAGTCTTGATCTTAATTCTGAGTTTCACATTAATCGACTGTGTCAAAGTGTAACTGTTGCTTTGGGCTTAGACTGCAGTCCAAGCTTAGAGGAAGCTACTGTGTTTCAAGTGACTTTTTTTGAAGTCATGACTTAGACCAGTGCTCCTCAAATCTCAGCTATGAAAAAACAAGACAACAGCATTTAAAGATTAAAGATTTCCACTTATTCCCTGAATAAATACAGCATAAAAAAAAGCTCTAAGATAAGCTCCTACTGTGCTCTTCTCCATGCCTCAGGTTTGACCCACAAGGTTCATTTTATTGGTAAGTACAGAGCTCATACACTCATAAGGATCAAACATATACTTACTTCCAGGTTAATTTCCTATATAAGGATTTTTACTAAAAGCAAAACTTATGAGTAATTAAACCTATGTCACATACTTCAAATGCAAATGTTAATCACTGCCATGTAAGGACAAGAATCTTGCCAGTACATAATAGCATGTTTTGTGAAAATTTAAAAAGCATTGATACATCTAAGAATTTGCATCTTATTTCTAAAAATAATGCAATTACTCAGACCAGATACTTGGACATTTGAAGACTATGGAATTTTCTAATTCATACTAGTTGTTTAAAGGAGTCAGTCAGTGGTGTGAGTGTTCCACCTCAATTGTAAGAGCTGTTATAAACAATTCTATAAGTTGTTCTAAACTTGACTAATTATCAGAAGATCCTATACACTATTTGTATGAGTCCAAGATAGAGTAAATGCTTAACCCAAGGTTTCCACAGTACAGTAAAATAGTCACTATCCATTAATAAAGTTGAATGTAAACGGAAACCAATGAAAACAAGAAAAGAAAAATGCTTCTGTATTCATGTATGCAAATGCTTAAATGGAAGCTTGTGCTATATTCAATGGCTTTGTGATTTCATAATAATAGCTTCTAATCACAGTTCTTACTCTTATTTATTAATCAGATCATGTCCTAGGTATGCATGATGCCTTACAGACAAACAAGACAGAGGTCAGAGCTAGAGAGTTGACTGGATCAAACTTCACACTGTTGAGGAAACAGCAAGAACTAAGACAGTGACAGGACTGACAGTGTGAAGTTCTCTGCAGCAATTGTAAATATATGTACATAAACACTAAACACAATTTTACCAAACTAACCTTGTTCCACAGTGCATTTACTTCCATGTTTAGATACAGCAGCAAATACCCGTTGTGTTCCAAGAGGAATGGGTGGTAGTGGCTTATTGATGCAGGACTTCTTTCCATGCTCCTACTCTACAATTCCATCTTTTCGGTCACAAAAACTCCTAGTTATATAATTGTGAAGAAGCCATGCAAATTGTGGTCAGACACAAATACCCAAGGAATATCCAGTGCTCCATTGCTTAGGCATGTGAAAATTGGACATCTGGTTTAACAAGCTCAATAAGATTTTTGAAAAATGTATTTCATTAAGGAACAGGGCATGGCAGAAAACAGTGCATTATTTCTTCATGTGATATCTGACTTGGGAAGCATCCACAGGTGGCCTATGAGAATAATTTATATCTTCTTTTCTGATCCATTCAGCCTCAAAGGCATAGAAGATGCACAGATCTCAGTTGATCTAATGCTCCCTTATTCCAGAAACTGCCAAACCATTTGAAGATACCCCAGAGCTCTGGAAAACCATGGGTGGATTTGAGCTTCTAGCTCTTCACCAAGTCAACTAGTCCCTATGATATGCTCAAAAAATGTAAGTTTAAAAGATGAAGTGAAAAGAACTTTGAAGACTGAATTGCATTATAAAAAGTGTACATGATACTCATGCACCAACTTGCTTTACTGCCATGAATGTAGCACTAAGCCTTCCTCTAACACATGTAGTGTGTGCATGTGTCCCAAAAGCCTTTGCTTTTAATGTCTCTTAACACTTAAGAGAATATAAATCTTGCAAAGAGCAAAATATCCCCTATCTTTCTACATGCCACTTTTCAGTGCCAATCTTCATCCTCATGTCCATTTTATACTTGTGACATTACCACAAATGTAACGATGACAACAGAAAGCTCTAACACAGTCCACCTTCACTATGAAAAGATGCATTAAATAATGACCATACTCACATTTCTAAATAAAGCCAAAATAGAGTCTATGTCACTCTGATTTTTACTTAACACATGATCAAAAGAATCAGTTTGTTTGTTTTTAATATGCCTCTAGCAGCATATTTTTCCACTTCTATATTTTCTCTTTCTTTTGTGGTTATTAGAAACTTGGCTGTGTTATCTCTTCTTTCTTTGTTTAATACCTTACAATAGGAATTGCAAATAAAAGAAAAGTTTATTAGGCTGTATTGTAAAAATCTTGCAATAAAATGTCCTTGCCTGGGGCTAAATATTTTGCCTGGCTTTTATTGCCCTCTAGATTTTTACAAGATACCTGGTCAGACTCATTCCAAATCATGCCAGTAAGTACCCAACAGCTGATGGTGAAGTAGGACTTAGAAAGCTGTTTTCTTCTGTATTTCTTTCCCTGAGACTGAACAAAGTAGTGAACCAGCCAGCAGCTCTGTGCACTAGGATTCTGAACAGAAAACAGATCAGTGTAAGGATATAGCTTTTTCCTAAATCAGGAAAAAAAAAAAAGCTAATGTAGTGTCTGACATCTTTGTAATTTTCTAACTCGAATGGCTATAATAAACCATTTGTGTTTAACATTCAGTAGCTGGTGTTTGCCCCTTGTTTTAAAGAATCCTCTTATAGTCTGTTGCTCCTCTTTACAATCAAGACAATTAAATTTCCACAGTGGAAGTTACTTTCACAATTGGCATAATTTCCTTTCACTTATGGCCTCAAATTGGTCTATGGGCCCCAATGAACTGGGCAGAACTACACAAGCTCTGCCCTCTCCCCTTCCTACCAACCATGGACAGCATAAATAGCTATCAAAAATTTAATGAAGAGAGGTTAGTATCAGATTATGCTGCTTGAGATGAATACTATATACTCTGTATTCTTTCCTCTCAAACTATGTAGTAATTTATACCGTGTTTGCACGGGATACAACTTATTAAGAAATAAAATCTAAGGTCTTGTTATATCAAAAATTGATCCAGAAACTTTAATTAAAACTGGTAAGATGTAACCTACTTTCATGGAATTATTATTTTTTATAAACCTGTAAGTTATTTTTAGGCTAGGTACCCTTATCACCATGGTATAAAACCCTTCACAGAAGATTTGATGCACTCAAGAGCTTATGAAGCAAGAGTGAAAACAACACTTTAAGTACACTTAAAATAACTCACTTGTGGCTGTGACCATTAGTCTTTCCCATTAAATAAAGTTCATGGCACATAAATTCAGGACTAGCCCTTCTCCCCACATTTTTCTTCTTTAATATTGCCACAGAATAGCCAGCTTCCATTTGCACAACAGCCATCAGAAGAGGCACAGAAAAACTCATGTTTTCTATCTTCTTTGAATCATAACCACTAATTTTTTCAGCAGTAAATAAAAAAAAAAACCTGGACTCGCTCCAAGTTTGGAATTTAAACCATGTTCTGAAGATACTTAGACATTTATTTGAATGTTCTATAAAAACCCAGAGAACCTTAAAGAACAAAGAAATTATGTATTTGTGTCTCATTTAAGAACCAAATACGGTTATTACTTGGACTGTTTAATGTACCCATCTCACTCAGTGTTTTCTGTAGTCTTTAAAACGAACATCCACAAAAAAAGTAAAATAAAATCTAATAAATATCTCCATCTGTCACTCATCTAACTGAAGTTTTCAGTGGTCAGACACATTAGGAGCAACTCAAACATCTGGAAATAGGTGTTTCAGACGATGTAGTCACTGGCGATATAGTACAGGGCCTGCAAGTGACCCCTGCCTGTTCTGTAATGGCCTAATGGAAGATAATGTAGATGGTCCATTGTAGATACCCCCAGGCACCTATAATAGCACTAACAGCTACTTTTAGGTACAGTCACTGCCTCCGTATTTTCATAGGTTATGCAAATCATATATTACTCCTTTACGACAAAGTACACGTTCTACTTGCTAATGTTCAATGGATTTACATGTATGCAACAAGAGTAAAAAACTAACTTTGTTTTATTTTCTTTGCCCATAACCAGAGGGTGATAAATTAGTAATGCCAGGCACTCATAATACCCTTGACATCTTCTAAAGTCAGGAAAAATAAGTAACTAAGAATTTTCAAAAAACCCAATTCATTTCTCAGAGTCTAAGCTTTTCATACATGACATATGACATCACATGATTTTCAACAAGCATTCAATCTTGGAACATGCTTTTGGATCTGATCACACCAGTGTATCTTATTACTTGGTACAAACATTTGAAGACTTAAATAATCAAATTAAGCTACTGTAAATCTTCAATATATTTGGAAATTCAAACTCAAATTTATTATTGATATTGAAAAGTACTGATAAGCTTCAAAATCACCGGAAGGTAATCTGTGATTCAGGTGAGTAAAA
>JAAGNO010017374.1:0-27043 GCA_033439905.1 Ceryle rudis
GCCTTATTGAAACTCATGGAATTGGCCTTGGCCCAGCGATCCAGCCTATCTAGATCCCTCTGTAGAGCTTCCCTACCTCAAGCAGACTGACACTTCCACCCAGCTTGGTGTCATCTGCAAACTTACTAAGGGTGCACTCTATGCCCTTATCCAAATCGTTGATGAAGATGTTAAACGGGAGTGGCCCCAGTACTGAGCCCTGGGGGACACGACTCGTGACTGGCCGCCAACTGGATTTAACTCCATTGACCACAACTCTTTGGACTCATCCATCTAACCAGTTTCAAACATAAATTAGTACAACTGAATTTTACAATACACATGCTTGTTTACACTAGAAAAAATATGATATATGTTAGAAATGAAAATTAAGAATGCATTTCATATCAACAAATTTCATTTGTCCTTATTTCCTATACATAAACATCTCAAAATATCAAGCATGGCATCAGAAAAGCCAAACAGGCAGAGGCTTTGCTGTTACAGTACAGAACTACATTGCAGCTCAATACTTTCATATCGAAGGGAACTCTGGTACTTAAAGTAATATGTTCCAAATATTGCTGGTAGTCTTACCTATATAAGGCAGGAGATAAATACAAACAGGGTCAGATCAACTTTTAGGCAGCTTTAAACACACAGTTCTCAGTTAATGGCTGATACTAATCCCACCCATCTTCTTTCTCCCTCACCAAGTCTCACAGTTAGTTGGAGACTAAATGCCTCAATACAAAGACATTTTTGATACTGCGGCCCATCAGCTACTAGCAGAGTACAGCGGGAGCCAAAGATAACTAGATAACTGGAATAGTATCGCATCAGTGCTGCTCTTGCAGACTCTCTCGCTCTCTGACTGTTCCTGTTGTCTTCCTGTTGCTACAGTGTGAGTAAGAGAGCCTACAGTTATGCTGTTCCACCAAGACCGCTGAGAATACACTGCTATAGACACTATTACTCATGCTTCTCGATAGCAGCCCTCATCCCTGCCCATTGTTCATCCATAATTTCTAATTTTGGTTGGCTTTTCTCCACTGTGTTGACTAATGCTAATGCCACCTGAGTCCCTGGTTTTAGAAGGCTGAGGGCCCCAAAAGGGAGCTGTATCCCAAGTCTGCCTTATGTGATTTTCCCCAAAAATATTTATACAATATAAGGAACTGTATTTTAAGAAAGCACAGATTATCCCACCACAAGTGGGGTTCCCTGGAAATAAGAGTAACAATTTATATCATTTTTTTCTAAAATTACTTATGGGAAGACAGAACAACCCAGAGTTTTTGGTGTTTGGCATTTGATAGTGTGATTCAGCAGGTAATTTTGCTCCTCTTTCCAAAGACTGCACTATGAACCAAACTAGCAATTCAAATTTTGGATTATTGGCTTTGGCAACTAATGAGTTAAACCTTTTAAAGTTTTACTACCATTTTATAATAGGTTTCCACTTGAATGGCTAAATGCAGGAATGTCAGAGACATCTTTTACTTTATGGAATAGTAAGTTCATAATTCAAATTGCACATTGTTATGCATGAATTAATATGTCACGCTCTGAAATAAATGCAAATGGAACTATTGTATAGAATTCAGGCATACGTGGGGTTGGTTTGTGGGTTTTTTACATAAACAATGTCAATTAGCTGCTTCTACTTACCGCGTTGGGTTACAGTACAATGATTTTTTCTACCGTGATAGATGTTTTGCCACAGTTATCTTCCTTTGGCAAGGCTTAGAGAGCTAGCATGTTTTACAGAGGCAGACAAACTGGCAAATTTAACATCTAAAACAAACTGGAAAACTGGCTAAAGCACTGATGGAAAATCAAGGAAGTCAATTCATTTCCTTCCTCAAAAATCTTTCCTAGCACATCCATCTTTATATACCTTGCTGTCTTTCATTCCAGCCAAGTGTTGGATTGCTCCAGATATTCCCACGGCAATATAAAGTTCCTAGAAGAAAACAAAAATGAGACATTTTTGGTACCCACGACCATAGTTTCAGTAAGCTCTCGCACACATCTCCAACTCACTAACATGCAGTGGTTTTCACATTACAGTAGTTTTCAATATTAAAGGCAGCTGATGATTGGTTCCCTTCCTCACTTGGGGATGCAGTGTAACGGTAAAAGGAGAATCCCAAAGCAGCATCCAGCCTCAAACATAAGACACTGCTCAGCTAGAGGACAGGACAATCTGTGTCGACCACGACCCTGGAGATTCCCAATGCAAATATTAAGCAAGATAATCTACAGACAGATAATGTAGTTGCCTAAAAAGAAAACCTGTGTTCTTTTGTTAGAAGCCTCTAGGATCCTTTAAATAACACAGAATGCACAAAGCTGAAACTCAGGTGTTTGTACCTTTAAAATGTTTCCTGTATGGCAGGATAAAACATTTCAGATACTGAAGTGGGCTAGTGCACTATACACTTAAGAGATAGTTTCTATTATTTACCCTGACCCTCAACATTCATGTGCCCTAAAACTTTTCTTCCCCCATTCACTATCAACTCCTGCACAGGATAAAGCAATAAGTGCTTCCCAGCTAGGCACTGACATGCAGCAGATCTTCACACCTAGCATTTCCAAAAACACTTACATTCAAGCACATTTAGAGGCAAACAGATCTAAAAATCACAATTTTAATTCACAGCATTTCTTTCCCTCGGGCTGAAAGTCACCCAGGCTATAATCTATCCAAAACCAGGTGTATTTTCAACTCTGTGAGAGTATTCCCACCACAAGTCCAAGTAGCAGTTAAACCTGTACTGTTTAGCTACATAACTTTACAGAAGAAAGCCAAATAAAATGCTTTTCACCAACCCATTCAAAAAGAGGATACTGTAACACAGAAAAGTAGTTGAAGGATCATCTGTCAAAAACAATTAAAATGCTTAGTATTTGAGGTTGTGTCTTTTCTAACAGAATTTATCTTTTAAAAGTACCAAGGTTAGTCCATGTTTAAGAACATACAAATGTAATGGCAGAAATTATTTGGAGGGGGCAGACAGGGTCAAAAAAAAAATCTTAGCTCTGTGCAACTGAAGATGTGCAATGCAGTTAAGTGGCTTTTACTGTGACAGAACAAAGCACAGCTGTGGAACATGCACGGACCTACAAAAGAGGCTGGCAAATGAAGGTGTTCAGATACAGAGACGACGCAGACCACTTTTTTCTGCACAGGCCTGAAAGTCATTATAGCAATTAAAGAAAAAAAAAAAAAAAAAAAGATGATTGCTTTCTGATGTTTGTACATCTAAAGATTTCACCTATTACATTGTTTTTTTTAAATAGGAATAGATAAATGAAATTTATGAAGCTTTTCTACACTTGCTATCACCAGTAAAAATTGAAAGGGAGGGAAAACAAAGCAGGAACAAAGTACTTCCTATTAAAAAGGCTTGCTTTGAAATGGAAACGCAGAATCTAGTCTACGTTATTTCCACAAAAACACACAGCTGTTGAAGACACTCAGATTTCTTAGCCTCAACAGCTTTTCACTGAGAAGACTACTATTGGAGCTTAATCCATTTTAACCACAGCTGCCATGTAACATAATATGTCTGTATAAAAACTCTCAGTAAGAATGCAATATTTTAATTATACCAAATAAAAAACCAGATGTTACAGGAGAACTTATTTTAACATCATATAGTCATTAATACAAGCTCTTTTTAAAAATACATTACTGTAATTTGATTTCTTTCAGAGCAATTCATTAAGTGCCAGTCATCTAGACTACCAGATACTCTTATCAGTCTGTTAAACATTGTGAAGTTCAGCCTTTGGAAAGAATCCAACTAACCAGGAGCCAGATGCCTACATATATATTCCATTCAAATGTCTAGGAAAGACAAGGATGCTTCATTAAAAGAACATTTGTAAATCACCAGGCTTGCCTCAAAAGCTTTTATTATGCGTCTGAGCCATGCCCTTCTAGGTTATGTGCTTTTGGATCTCTGGCTGAGATAACTGGGCCAGCTACCCAGTAGGCTGTAACGCTTATAGCAGATCACCTCAGTAATGTTTTCATACAAAGAACACAGATGACAGTGTGTTTCTTATCAATAGTTCATACTGTAAAATAGATGTGACTGCTTAAATCTTAGTTTAAATCTATCTACAATTTAGTAGGAAGGACACAAAAGACCCACAAGGTTTGAATGATAAATATTGAGGACTGTTCACTGCTCTCCAAGGAGAGAAATCAACTGGTCATCCTAAGAGGTCATAAAGGACTCAGAAATTCAGATGTCTAAATTATTTTCAGAGTAATCATCTTCTGTTTTGATCTCTTCCCTGAAATCATTAACTTCTATCATGCCTTTTCCTGAGTCCTATCACTTGTACTTCATTAGCGTTCAAAGCCCTAAGTCAGGACTATAGTCCCAAGCGCTATGAAGTAAGCAGACCACTGATTGGCATCGCTTCCAACTGCATTATGTGACACATCTGCCACCACAGCAAAGAGCACATCAAAGTCTGAAAGGAGATCTCAGTTCTTCAGAGCCTATCTACACAGGAGGCCCATGTCAAGGCACAATGCAGCATGAATTAAAGAGTCTGGAGCTCACCTCTCAGGTGCCAACAAAGATGTCTTTACACCGCTTCAGGTTCCTGCTTTTTGGACCCCTGGAAGCTGCTCTAATTACTGCTGTCAGGCGGCTGATCCACAGCCTACAATTGCAGACACTTACGTCAAAGTCCAGGACATGGAGTGGCATTTATCAACTCCCTGGTGCTTGCATACAGGCAAGTTTTCACCGAAGGGCTGCTGCCAGTGCTGTGCTACATGAGAATGGCCTAACAAAACAGCACATGGATTCTGTGTCAAGGGGCTTGCTGCCCTGTCTGATATAAATGAAGTCCCAAAAGCAATTAAAGTCAAAGAAAGTGAAAGTTTTGGTGGTATAAGGGCATGCCATCAGATTAGGCAACTGTCTTGCCTCACAGTAACTTAATTTCACACAAGAAATAATTACTCTACATATGACACAGCCATGATGCAATTTTTTTTTTTTTTATGAAGTGGATAGTGGACTTCAGTGCAGGTGAAGGACACCAAAGAGAGCTAATCGTCAGAAAGAGCACAACGGAAGAAACACACTGCATGGGAAGTCAAATGGCCTGAACAGCCTAAGAGTGTGTGAAGCAGAGGGCTGGGAGGCACAATCAGGAAGTACTTCAACTGAAGATGTGCTGCTGCAGAAAGGGCTTGGTACGTCAGCAATGGGAGTATCTGAAGGTGGGAACATAAGCGCATAACATACCCATTAGGCTTCTCACAAGGCCTACAGCAACAGTCAAAGGCAGTTCTGACAGGAAACCAGCACTGAGGCTGATAACTTTTCATTTGTCCTGCCACACAACATCCCATGGGACTCTAGTGGGAGTCAGGACCCTGACAGGGACTTCAAAGTTTGTAAGCACAGATTTGCATCACAACAACCCTAAAGAGAAACAAACCTTCAAGTCCCAAATTCATTCTATTCAAAGGCAAGATTCCAAATCAAGAATCCAACTTCTCCTTTGCTATTTTAAGTATTTCTCTACTGTTGTGTTGGGTTTTCAGAACAACATGATTGTGGTATGTCTTGTAGAGTCATTGTATGCTAATCATTAAAACAAAAAAAAGCCTCCTTACCCATCCCATAAACCTCTGTTTTGGCTTTATATGTACCCAACTTGCATATTAGCATCTACAGCAAGTCGGTGAGACTTCATGTGCACAGATGTGCACAAGTGGCCCCAGAATCCATATAGCCAGTTACACAGTTTGGGTAAGTGCTACAAGACTGCTGTGTGTGGATGATTATAATAGCCGATATACCAATGCACTTATTTTCCTGTGCATGCTGAGTCTTCCAATGTTTTATAGAACAATTTGTGGTGTATAATATTACTTCACTTTTACTTATGAGAATATTTCAAAGCGCCTAAGGCTGCCTTGCAGCAGTTAAGGTACATTTGCTTTAATGAACCACAAGAACAGTTTTCAGTTGAAACTTACAGTGACTTTGAATGATGCTATCAGAGACTACCATGCATCCACAGGTGCAATACAAGATGAGGAAGGTACTTTGCAATTGTGCTGTCAGCTACTATTGATTTTTATGCCAATTTTTGAATTGCACTGAAAACCTTCACTGTATATCCATTTATCATGCTACCAGTGGCATGCTTTTAAACAGGCTACTTTAATAAACCCCTTTGGCACATGTACTCTTTTTAAAGGCAGCTCAGATATTTAATTTTCTTTGCAAGAGCAAAGGGACAACGAAATTAGAAAGAAATCTTTGTAATGAAAAATTGCTTCATACAAGACATTCTTTCCAATTACTAGCTATTAACCCAATAAAATATTTCCTAGTATAACGCTAGTTCATATGTATTATACTGCATATCAAACAATTATCTGGTATGCACTACTTCGATGCAGTCAAGTATGTTCCATTCAAGAAGCACACATTACTAAACTGTATCCCAGATACAGCTTCTTTTTCACTTTAAGAACCTTTGATCAGCCAAGCTATGTAATTACTCTTAAGTGTGGTTAGGGTGTCTGCTGGAGTGCAGGGCCGTGCAGCAATTTTTTTCCCCCTCTCTCTAGGGAAAAGCACATCAATTGCTTTCAGCTAAATGCATTCACATATGAATATTTTAGTACAATTTAATGTTTCTGCACCAACCCCAAAGGAGCAGAGCATCAATTTGTGAACATAGTTTTCTTGGAGTTAAAAGCTACACTGGATAATGCAGGATGAAAGGGGTTGTCAATCCTTAGCTTTTTAGCAAGTCAGAGAAAGGTAGTCTGTAAATTTAGTCCCAGCTGCATACAAACAGCTCTCTAAAGTTTGCCACTATAAAGCTACTTTTCAACAATAGTGAATTATCAGAGGAGATATTCCAAAAACAATTTCCCAAGCATGATCAGTTTTCCCAATGCTATTCCCATCTACTACCTACCTAACAGCCTCAACCATTTATACAATGAAAAGTGCACCTGCTGGTCTGCTAAAAAAACCCACAAACACAACATACAAATAACGCCTTCCTACAAGAAGCTAGCTGGAGACAGGAGAGAAAGTAATGTACGGTGTGTTTGAATAGAGAGACTTTAATCTCGATATTCTCTTGTATGTGTAACAAATTAGAAGGTAATGAAGATCATCTTATCATTCATAAGCAAGGAGTAGAACAATTTTAAAATGAGTACAATCAAGATGACAGGAGTGCCACTTTTCAGGAAGCTAAGGGAATTAATCAGTTCATTCTCTTGTTAGTAATTTTAAGTAAGAGCCAGAGAACAAAAAGTAACAGAAATACTGGAGTAAAATATACTTTGTTTCACTTTCCCTACACTTCCCCACCAGGGAGTAAAGGGAAAAAACCCAGATACACTAACCTGAGCAAGCAAATGATCCCTAAGAAAGCCAGGAGAGGTAATGCTGAAGAAGAGTTAGTAACCACTTATAACACAGTGAAACCACAAGTCACTTATGCCTTTTACAGAAAACAAAACCAGGGCTAGCTGAAGTATTTGATCACTTTGCCACTGAATATAAAGAAATACAGGAATAATGTAAATAATGTCATATTGTCTTTCTCCCTTCCTGCTACTCCCAAGAAGCAAGAAGATGGCCACTAAGAGCCAAAAAGCCACTTGCTGCAGCAAAAGGGACTGCCTAGTAAAATACTGGGGCACAGCAAGCTCAAATAGTGTCCTATCCTCTTGTAAAAGAAGTGGAACAACAGGAACTCCACTGCTTTGTAGAAGACCATTCTGCACCTTCACATATCTCTCTGCCAGGAAATGCTTCCTTTCCGTTTGGCTTTCATTTTCCTGCTTCTGATTTCATCCCACTGCTGTATTTTCTATTTAACACCTTATGATCTTCCTGTTCTTCCCATGGCCTTAGTGCCCTTGAACCAACAGCTCATTCTCCAACATCTCAACTAAAGCTGCACCTCTTTAACTTGCCTTTTTCCCCTCATTATTACTGTCAATTCCTGACAGTTGTAAATCTGTCTCCCTTTTGAAATTCCTGCAATCCATTACATCCAGAGGGACCCTCTGGTATGAAACCGAAGCTTAAGCACTGAAGCTCATCAGGTCTGCCAGTTTACTGCTGGCAATCATAGAGAACTACACTGACCTCCCATCTGCCTTCCCCATCTGAGGTTTGTCAGCACATGCAATACCCAAATGCATGTGCCTTCTGTGCAAGCCTATCGCATTTCTAGCCCAATCATCTAATCCAGTCTCAACTGTTACTACACCACATATTTCTTCATTTCTGCCTTCCTGAGTTTTTCATCTCAGTTTCTTGTAATTTGTCAGTAATTTGTGCCCAATGGTGACAGTTAACAAGACAGCAGCAACTAAAAAGTTCTGTCTGGGTGTGCTTTCCCTGCCGGATGGACCCTCCTCGCAAAGAAATCCTCACAATAAACTCCAAGATGGTGAGGGTGAGGCTCTCTAGCCATGGTCACCGATGGCTAACCCCAGATGGACATCTTGAGTTCTACAATAATGAAATACCGGTCTGGCCACATCTTTCCTATTGCCAGCTAGGAAAAGCTATGAAAAAAGCCAAAGCAGTTACAGAACTGGACCCTGAAAGAACACAAGACTTCAACAGAGGAAAACAAAATAGAAAGAGCAAAGCAAACATTTAAACTCTGAAGAGATTCAGCTAGAAGGATGCCTTTCAGGCACAAGGTCAGAGGATAACAAAATAAACAGCACAAAATGACACACTTTCTGTCCAAAAAAAAAAAAAAAAGGAAAGAAAACCCAAACCACAAACATCTCACAGCGCCACTGAGGTTCTGTTTGTTTCCTGGGGGGAAGAAGCTGAGCATGAGATAATCCCAATACAACCCCATCTTCCTTCAAAAGCTAAATATAATTAGGAGACAGAAGGGAAACTTTGGGTGACCATGGAAACAATTTGGGTGTCCAAACATAGGTGTCTAGTGGCATCACAGTGTACAATTTCCCACTTGAATCAGAGAAGCTGCTCCAGAAGGAAGTCTCCAGGTCCCACACAGTAACTACCAACCCTATGAGTGTGCTTTTTATACCCTAGATGGCTAAAATGGTATCAGACACCTCTGCAGGCACTCAGCTTGCCTTTTCTCACAAGTCAGATTTTTTTTTTCTTTAAATATCAAATCATGCAAGTTCACAGGAAAAATTACATATTTTTTGTATGTCAGAAATGTTGCTAATTACACCTATGGTAAGTAAAGCTAATACTGTACTGATAAATGAGGCATTTCTGTTCCATTTATAAAAGTTTAAATAATTTAAAATCAGTATTTTCCCCCTCCCCCCCCCCCCCCCCCCCCCTTTTAACTTTACCTTTTCTCTGTGTGTGTGTTTTTGTTTGGTTGGTTTTGGTGGTTTTGGTTTGGGTTTTTGGACAGGTTTGTAATTAATTTTTGTTATTTATTTTGGTAGGAGGCAAACTAGGGCTCAAAGCCAAATCCAAAATATCCTGGGGCTTTTCACTGCCTTATAAACAGTTAGTTATAGTCATTGATACATTGTTGGCATGTAATAAACCTTTAATGGCCAGATTGCTTGTAAAAATACATATCTATTATTGACGTATGTAACAGTTGTGCCTCAAGGCCCTCTTTGAGATGACTTCCCCTTAATTTTAAGACGTAGGCATGTTCTCATTAAACAGACACTCAGTAACTTGAAAAAACTTTTCAGTCTAAATATAGAATCTAGAGAAACTCAATGATTTGACAGAGGTCACAGTGGAAGTGTGGGGCTTGCATAGGAATTAGAGTACACCTTCTGTGGCAGTTAAATGCTCTACATCTAATTCATCCACAGCTTATACTAGCAGGAGATTGAAAGGGAGAATAAGCTGGGAATGTACTGCTCAGCCATGGAGGGCAAAATTCTGTCTAGGACCTGCTAGAAAGCCAAAGTAATAATGCAAGAAAATAATTACTGCTACCCTCCACTGGTGATGTTCTCCCCTTCCAGAGTTTCACCTCCAAAAAAGCAAACTCATGAGCTTCACCTGTAATCCAAAATGGTTTTTTTCAATGTGCCTGTTCTAAGCACCATATACCATAGGAGCAATACCGTGGCTTCCCACTGCCCGGCTTTGTCTTCTCCAGCTTTAAGACTGGACAATCACTAGAAAAAGACCCTGCTGTCACCACACCCCTGCCAGCAACAAGCAGGCCCTGGGTTTCCCTCATTTCCATCCAGGGCAATGACCTTGCACAGCCCCATCTGCTTCCAGCCTTGAGAAAACCCAACAAGCCACAGCTGTTGAGCCAAGGACAGCAACCAAGCTAAGTTAAGAGGAATTTGGTCTTTCAGGGCAGCTTCTTGACCTGCTGAGCCTGAAATAGCTACAAGTTCTCCGAGTCAACTTGTTAAATGCTTACATATACATGCAGGCACAGAGGAAATTCCTTGGCAGACTGACCTTAGGCACTAAAATGAGCAGCAACATATTTAGAGAAACTGTTAATACTGTGGTTTCTGTAAATACACACTCTACAAATTGACAAAATGTGACCTAAAGAGCTCGTGTTCTAGAGAAGCCCTTGTAAAAGGTAAGCTGAAATTTTAAACGAGCGTAACATGCCCAGGGGCTTATGGATCAAGCATAATGCCTTAAATCATGTCAATGTGGTGTTGATACATGCACATCACTTCTGTTTGCTCAACTTAAATTTAAGCATTACACAGAGCAGTCTCACATGTGGAAGGCACATGCACAACCATTCTGCTCATGCCAGGGGCAGGGGGGAAGGACACAGAGTAAATTACTGTAGCATGCTCAGTGTTTAAATACATTGAGATCCTGTGACTTTCAGGCTGTGTGGTAACAGGTAGGTAAATTAATTACATCAAGTGTTTCTGAATATGCACCTGTATGGGGTTTTTCTATGTGAAGGCTTAGTTTAAAATTCCTGAGGCTCTAATAAGCCTAAAAAATGTCTCTTTCCTCCAGGCACCACCATCTCCTAGAGTCACTAACAGAAATCCCTAGGTTATTAGGGTGATGGAGCTACTAGAAGAAAGTTACCTCATGAAGTCTTCTTTCCTCACCTTGAAGAGCTATCAGACAGGCAAAGCTCATGAAACTTGCATTTAGGAGTCATAGAGACTGAGTATAGAAAATATAAAGACATGAAGGACAGGGCAAAATATGTTGCTGAGCTTGCATTTCAAGCATGCCTACTCAAGACACCAAATAAGAGCTGGTGCTACATTAGTGAGTTACTCAAATCAACAGCAGCTCCCACCATGTCCTTGGGTCAGTTTGGGCAATGAAGATGTGACAAAGACAACATATTTACACTCATATAACAAAGCAGACTTTGTTACTAGGTATAAAACTCATGGAAAGTGGCTTCAGCTGAGTCAATTTAACCAAGGCTCATATTCACTAGTTTCAACAATGCCTTCAAAGCTAAAACTTGGATGCTCAGGGGATCCCACCCCTCTGTCAGTCTGCAGCTTATTCATGAAGAGGTCCCTTTCCTGTAGTTAGCCAAGAGCAATCTTTTTCTCTTAAATAATCTAGCAATTTCTTCCAATTTTCTGATTGCTAAGACTCTTGCCCATGTAGCAACAACAATAGTCCATAATAACTGTTGTTTCAGGAATGTCACTGTTTCCAGCAGAAAGACTGCAAAGAGGCATTGGAAATCCCCAATGGTCAGGGAAATTGTAAAAAAAAAAAAAATCACTGCTCTAAAACAGATATTTGCATGACAACTTTCAGTCCAACTCCTTTGAGAAAGGCTTTGCTAATAATGCCTAAATTTAGACATTCCTGTACATTAAAACAGAAGCTGGGAAGTGCAAATGTTACTAAGGTGTGCAAGACCTGGACCTTTGCAGGAGGAGCCTGCTTCAAAGTCAATGTTCACAGTGTGCAGTTGTCATTTTTACACTATTTCTTAGTGACCTTGCTTGCTGGCTAGTGACTTCAAGACTTGAACTGCATCTTCCCACCCCCCACCTTGTGATGGAGAAGGCTCAAAGAAAAGTGTTTGTTATTTTTGTTTATTTCCCTTGAACATCCCATGGAGACTTCGAGAACTGCAGTTCTGAACCAAGAGCTGATAAAGTTTCCATTATAGAGCTTTAATGATTGGGCATAGCTGGAGGAAGAGAATTTACCTTTCTTTCACTCAGTGTTCACTGTTTCCAATTATAGAACTGTTCCCCAGCCCCTCCTCTCCTCTCTTTCATTTCTCCTATAAACCTGAGGGTCAACTCTAGGTCAAGCATAGATGCCGACAATTCAAACAGATGTGACCTTGCCAACGTGGGTTTAGCAGATGGTTTCTGGATAAATTGGATTAAAACACTTTGTCACCTCCAGAGCATATCTGTCCTCACTGTCAGACCCTCACATTGCACGGCTGCTTTCCTGGTTCTCCGGCTTCTCACACAGTGCACTGGCCATGCTCTCTTTTGTCTATCCAATTAAAGCAAAAGCCAGTAATAGGTATTAGAGCTCTGAAGAAAATAAGGTTTTGTTCTTGTTTCAGAAGATGTTTAAGCAACAGATAATATGTAATTTTCTCAGCACTTTCACCTGTGTTATAAGAAACCATAGGGAGACAGTGCCAGCAACATTTGCTTTTCTAGCCCCATTAGCCTCTGCTGCAAAAATCTTCCAAGTTAAACTTTCCATGGCCCTCAGCAGTCATCATCCATCCCCTGCAACAAGACCCTGTAATTTCTCCCTCTGTTTTTACCCTCCTCCTCTGCCAATGGACAGATTGCAGTGAATTAACACCTCAGGCCTGTGCATTTAAAAATGTGTCAGTAGGGCTCAAGTGATGACAACTGAAGATGAAAAGCAGCAATTCTGCAGAAGTTCAAGAAAGCAGTGAGGTACCCCAAACAAAAATAAGAAGATAGCAAGCAAGCTTAAAGTGCTCTCCAACTCCAAGTAACTTTGTGCATTCAAAAGGTCTAAATTTGCCTCTCTTTCCCCACCTTTGGAAGGGTCATCAAATGTCAGCTGGTTATTCCTGACGTAGGCACATGCTAAAGAGGTGGCAAATCCACCATTACTTGACTTGGTTATTCCTAAAGCCAGTTTCTCTTGGTTTTACATAACAACTTAATGTGTTTCTGTGAGTAATCAAAGAGAAATGAGAAACTGTATGGATTTGGGCACAGTTCAATAGGAGTAAAGATGATGGTATATGCTTAGAAGACATTTACATGATTGCTGTAGAAAATACACTTTTGTTAAGTTCCCTGTCTTGCATTTTGGCTGAAACCAGATACAGAGAAAATCCTTAGGAAAGTCTTGTTCTTATACTGTTTCTGCCTTGCCCCAAACTAAGCAGCAGTGTTGAAATCTTCTAAGGAAGCTCATTCCCCTGAGGTTGCTAATCAGCATTTTAGACAAAAGTTTGGGGAAGCTTCCAGCTAAGACTTCAAACTTTTATCTGAAGCAAACCAGACTTCCAAATTGTATTCTGTTTTGTAAGAGAATCATTAATAATAGCAGCAAAATGAGAATTATAAAGATTATTTTTTCATCTGTTTTATTAACATGAAGGCAGAATCATGCTGGTCAGATCAGCACAGTTACATCGGAGATGAATTTGGTCCATTATTCAATTAATCCTTCAATGAACTCCTGTGGTTGAGGTAATATATTATCTCCACTTTTGTTATTCCCATTAGAGACATTAGTTCCAAGAATGTGAACCATTTATTGTCAAGGGTCCTGATCCTCTAATAGGATGTGCTGGCAGAGACCCCAAAGCCCACACCAAATTCCACTACCCTGAAAGAGACTCATAATCCTTCATTAGAACCACTGTTACAAAGAACCATTAAGTCCTATTGTGTCCACCGAGTTGGAAAAGAGTGATTGTAATATTCAATTTGAGCTGGCAATAAACAAAGAATCTGTTTGCATTTACTGTAACTAGGGCATGTTTAATTTACCACCCTGCTTTTGGTAACATCCCCTTGTCCACACACAAGGAAAAGGAAAACAAGCAATGCTAAGTGTCAAAACAGAAGTTCTTTCAGTAAGCAAACAGAATAGGTGTGCAGGCAGCACTCAACTTCCCTGCCCACCGGTCAATGCAGATGACTAATTTTTAGGTAGTGCTAGTAATTTTTTCCCCCTCTTTAAGTAACTGGTGAAGCAGATCTCCATTTTGACATTTGATCCACCTGCATTTATATTTTATCTGGCATCAGGACTGTGCTTTCAAAGAGCACCTTCAGATTGTTTCCACTTACTGTATTTTGACTCACATTGTGGAGTGATCTCAGCTGAATTTCTTTTGGGTATGTTAACTAGATTCCTTCTGAGTGACACTTACCTTGACTATGTGTTCCAGGAGTATTTAAATGCTTTGACCACTAATGAGTATTCAGTCTGTGAGACCAGACAAGAGCAAATAAGGGAAACCCCTTGGAATATATATAGGGTGGACTCAGAATCCTCAGCAACAACTGTTTTGTTGTATGGTTCACAGTATTTGCCTATGCAGAACAATCCACTGTCTTACATCCTTGACCTACAGCTAACTACAGTGAAAACAATATTGCACAAACCAGCCAAGCTTATTGAATAACTGTTAGAGTTGTTAGCAAAGACACCTGCCCATCATGAGCCAGAGCAATATTCTAGCTCTTCCAAGACTGGTCTCTAAACAGCTATTTGATAGCCCAGAAACCTTAGCTGCAAACACAAAAATTCACTACGAAATAATTCTGCTTGCTAGCTAAACTGCAAAAAGCAAATAATAATAGCAAGTAATGTAGGAATGTCATATATTTTATTCATTAGCATTGCTAACATGGAAAATGTTGCTTTCCCAATGATGAATCTTACTCATTATACTTTGAATACAGGAGAACCTATTCATAAAGTTGTGTCAAACACACAAGTACATACTATATATTTAAAGGAACATTGAAAATGGCCAATTTTGAAATATTTTTAAAAGAAGGTTTTTATATTGCCACATATATTGTACACAGATGTTCAATAGATTTTCTGAAGTACACAGTTTATCAAACATATAGAAAAATCTCCCCATATCCGCCCCCTTCTATGCTCCACCTTCCTTATGGGATATACTAGCTATATTAATGTTCTTAGTAAAACACCCAAGGGCAGTAGATTCATGGTGTGATCCCCAGAGTTTATTGTGCTCAAGACTGGACAATGCTCCCTAACATGTGGAGGCCAATCAGGTATTGCAACTGGTAGCACATTGCCTCAGATAGAGCTAGATTTTTTTTCATTATAATTCGTGCTGGAAACCAGCCCTCTTAACAGAACAAAAAACAAAATAATGAGCCTGTCTTTCAAATCCCTGAGAGGACCTGTTAATTTATGTTTGCTTATGGTTTAGTTTTCATGGGTCCTAAAATTTGCACAGGGCCTCGAGGTCTGCTCTGTTCCATGATTAAGTGGAGCACAAAGCCAGAAATGCTGTTCTACAGCTCCTCAGTTGCAATCTGCTTTCAAACAATAGATCACTCCATGGTGTACAAGAACAAATTCATTTTCCTCCTGTCATTTACTAACTCAGACAAATGCTTCCTTATTTACTGCCACACTACAGACCATGCAGAGCTCAGGTTCTGCAGTGGACGGGTCACTTGGATGAAAACAGGATGCCTGATCTCATTCACAGCTTTGGCACTAACTCTCCATGTGAATTTTGAGTCAGTGTCTTCGTTCTTTCCATTGTGGATTCTCTTCCCCCTCACACTAATGAGGACTAGTCTTTTTCACAGTGGATTCCCCCACTGACTACTTCAAAACAAACTCTTCACTAAGTGAATATACTTCATATCCCCTGGAGGCAGTGACAGTTTGATTTAGAAGGTAAATGTTTATACGCTTTGATTTCTATATTCTTCCCCTTCTCTATACATACACACACTCGTATATGTATATATATACACTCCTAGAAGAGACGCGAATGTAAGTTTCTACTTGTAAAACAGCCACAGTGAAGGACAGTCTGAGGTATAAGCACATAATCTCTTAAGTAATTTACTCCTGTTATGGTTTTCCTTGTAGATAAACAATAGAAGGGTTTCAGCAAACAAGGAACTCGTCCAACATAAACCATACAGTGATATGCATCTCATTGTGTTAACCAATGATCCCGCATCTTGGACTTGCTTTTCTAGTACAATGGTGGCTGAGGTGGCTCTGTGTACATCAACTCTTTGGGTTCATTGCCAAAACCTATTAGCGACTAAGAGGGCTCTTACTTTGCTGATGTAAATAGCAGATGCCTGCATACGAACATGTAAATTCCAAAATAATGTGGTTGAAGCATCAGTTTACTAACCTTTTACACCACATGAAGCCACCAGCTGTAAGACATGAATAAAAAATTTGCTCTGAATGCTACAACAGTAGAGCCACAGAGGAACAACTCTCACAACATGAGTAAGTGTGAAAAGCAAACCACATTAAAGAAACAGCCAACACTAAACTAAGAAAAAAAAGTTTTTTTCCTTGCTCTTGTAAGAAATAATGCCAGCTGGAATAAATATCAAGTTTCCCATTTACACTTTCCATGGCTTTTTTTTTTTTTTCTTCTTTTTCAAATGAAGAAGAAAATCAAACCATGGAAGATGACATACTTGTCAAATGTAAAGTGTTTCCCATGGAGGTATGCCATGCCACCACATTAATGCATTTCCATTTCACAGTTGCCTCTGCAGACAGCAACAACCTTTGCCTTCATATGTATCAGAATCCAAGCAGACAAAATAACTTCTTTACTAGAAACAAGCTCTTCCATGAGAAATCAAACAAACCAAGGAAGGTTTTGGTTGAAGGAAAACAAAGCAAACATGGAAGTGACAGCTCGAAATCTAGCATTTACAAACACTGATAAGATACTGAAACATAGGATTTGGTTTGGCTTATACAAATGTGTGTATTTCTAAAGAATAAAGCAGGCTTCCTGGAGAATAAAAAAAAATCCTACTTTAAGAGCCACATGTTTAACATCAGGCATAGCCCTTCTGAAGCAGAGATTACATGAGAAACAGGGACCTCTATTTCTTCCTCAGTCACATTCAATTTCTTCAAGCTATGACTATTAAAATGAAGGCTAAGCCATCAAAGTTTCATTGAGCTGAAGAAAGAGAATGAACTGAAGCTAAAGTAAAACTACTCATTATGAACAAAAACCAAGGATATTAATTTTCTGCTTAAAATAAATACATTTCATACTAACCTAGTGCCAAAAATCCGACTGCAGGAGGATTTCTAATTTGCCTGTTTTAGTAACCACTGAGTAAAGATCTTTAGGTTTGATCCCTACCTTATAAAAATCCTTCAGCGAAGGGACAATGGACTAGATTATGATCTGGTTTATAGCTGTGTAAATCTTAAGTAACTTCACTATAATCTCACTGCTATAAATATTGACAGTTCATTATAAAAATTTTGAGAATTGTAGTGGGATTAAGCTTTATAGAGTACAAGATATTTTAAATATTGGAAATGTAGATTTTGTACATGCAGATGCCATCCACAGGACTTAAATTTGCCAATGTGAGCAACACTTCTTGGTGTAGTACAAATCCAATTCCTTCAGGCAAGACTCGGGATACCCAAAGAGCATCACTTAGCCCTTTGTTTCTTCTGTGGGAGTTGGAAAGGACTCAAGACAGGTATCTCAAAGCAGAATAGAGTGGGATCATAGGTAAAGATGTTTGGTCAATTCTGGTTAGGTCCTAGCAAGAACCTGGGAGACTGCCTACTTGAGAGAAGGGAAGGCAATACTTTGATGGCATTAATCCACTGAGAATCTTGTCATCCCTGCTTCTTTCATTTCATGCATATTTCAAATTACACATTTTTACTTGATAATTATTTAATAAGATAGGGATGGAATAAGCAAATAATGGCTCCAGAAGGAACATTTAATTTCCAAGACTGTCCTGAGAGATGCCTCACTGAGGGGAGCCATAGCAATTACTTGCAAATTCAGCGTCAGACACATCTCACTAATTCAAGAGTCAGGAAGACAACATACATTAGCACTAGGAAGGTTGTAGTAGTGATAATCAGATAATGAACATCACAGTGGTGAGTCTACAGGCAGAAATTACACATCTGCTTGCCTGAGATTTGAAAAGCAAATTATTTTGCAGATTTACTCAATGAACCCTCAATCCTTTTTAGTTCTTTGCCTTGGTCTTGTTGGGATGATTCCCCATTTACCTCATGATCTTCGGCAGATGTTTGAATTTGCCTTGGTGATGAGGATTTTGGCTGGTAGGTGTTGAATGCAATGTACTTTCAAGTAGCAGGGAATTTAAGGACAGAGCAGAGAAGCAGAGTTTATCAGTCAATGGGTGTTACACCACTGGATCAGTCTTCATGAGCATACTTCTAAACAGCTGGATCTGACTACATATTAATACTCTTTATATCAGGCCCTCCTGGGAGAGTCATATCTTTAAATACAACTTCCAGGGTTAGTTAAGACAAAAGTCACAGACTGAAAAGCAAAATAACGTGCTAACATCTGTGGATTAGGTTAGTCTCCTCGTAGACAATGTCATGGAAGTAATGGAGCATAGTAAAACTGCACTAATTTGGGTTTTGTGGTAAAGAATACTTAAGACTCAATAACATGAATTGAAAACAGAGAAGGTCAAGCCTTGGAACAGAGAACTGCTGTTCTTCTAGTCCCTTCCACGAGGGAAACCCTTTAATTCACCCTACACTACTGGACAGCATTGAGCATAAGATGAACCTGGCTGCTCACTTCCCATGATACTTTTCTTATTACTTCACAGAAGCAAAACCACTGACAGATCCATGCAGGAGCCCCTGACGACCGAGAGATTTTCTACACCATTAAGACTTATCCATAAACAAAGGAATGGGCTGTACCACCCTAACTGTGCTGAGTTAGTACTGTACTCCTGGAGTACTCCAGTCAAAATTATTGGCGGCATGAATCAAAGTGGCAAGACCTGCTTCTTATCTGTGCTTACTTAAATTGAGCACTTTGTATGGTATCTCTAATACAGTTGGGTGGTATATCCAGCAACAGTGATGGAGAATCCTCAAGTAGAAACGTACACCAAGTGATATTTCTGATGTAAAGGTTAATGCTCATTCAAATTGCTTTTATCCTTCCCTCCTGCTGGATAGGGAAATATACTGTTCCAGAATGCTCTCTTTCAGGATCTCACTAATTTGCCCCCAAGATTTCTTCAATTCCAAAGTTGCAAGAACAAATTACAGATATGACTATTTGCAAACTTAAATGCCTTTGATTTCAAAATACTAACAATCTTGATCCTAAATCTTATCACTGGACATTGGTCAAACAGCAATTACCATTATTCTGACAGCAGTTGTCCTGACTTCCTACCAATGCTAAGTTATGAGTCTTTCAATCATTTGCTAATAGATGGAATGGTTTCTTTTTGCTAAAAACTGTTTTGGTATTATACTCTGTTCATCCCTCAGCTGTGATGGGAAATCTTAAATGCTTTGAGATTAGGTAGACAGATAGATGGCTGTGAAATTTTATCAGTTAATATTTGCAGAGTGCCTAGAGATTTCAAAAATAAAGGAGGCATGAGAAATACAGAGATTTCTTGTTATGTTTCAATGCATGAATGCAAAAAGAAGAAGAGATGGAGGGAAGAATTAAGTCAAATAGTATGGTAGGCCCCAGAAAAATAATCACTTTAATCCGTGACTTCCCTGTTCACTACCACCTCAATTGGCAGTTGCAGAACTAGACTTCATTTGTTTCCTCCGAGATTTTCGTTTAAAAAGGATCTGAATGGAACTAGGGATTTCTATAGAGCACAGGTAATTAGTGCTGGAGGACTCTGATTATCTCTTCATACCACTCCTCACCATTTGACACAATTCCACATAATAAGTCTTCCCATGAACAACCCTAGTCTGAGACAGTATCTCCTAGGAGGCTGATTCATGGTGTGAGAAGAGCTTCAGCTTTCCGTCATCTACAGACACTGGTCCTTTTTCTTCTTCACCTCTCATTAATGCTTATTGGAGAGCAGAAAAACGGTATATTGCATTGACAGAGAAAATCCCTGTTCCCTACCATCTCCTGCTGGTAAGAACTGTGGGACAACCACCTGTTCATCTTTTTTCTTGTTCTAATTTCCTGTCTATGCTTGTCCCGTTTTAATTAAAAGTGAGAAGAACAGTCGACAAGAAAACAAGCGCAGGAAAGCTACACTGAATATACATGTGTATTTTAGTTTAATAAAAATTTAAAAGTTATGGTATTAAATAAAATTAAACAATTTCCCCTAAACAGATTGTGAGTTAAAATAAACCCCAACAGCAACAACAAAACCAGGAAAGATCATGATCAATTAATGATGAATATTACATTTCTTTGTTTGCCATATATCAGTTCACGCCCAGAGAGATAATTTGGAAGAGGGGGAGAACTATTAGGGGTGTTTAGGGAAATACCAACAAAGCCCAAAAAGCTAAGCTTTAAGAGAGAATAACAGGCAATAGCAAAAGACCTTGAGGAACACAAGACTAATTAGAGAAGTCGGCCATGCGTTTTGTTATCACTCCATTACAATGAATGGAAATGAGGCCAGGGGTTGAACATCTCTGCTCAGGAACACCCAGGGAACAGGAGTAAGGAAAAACCTGATATGCCCTTGTATTAGTTATTTAAGTTCAGAGAACTTTAACTGATACAGAGCTGTTTTCAAACAAAGACACAAAAATTAATAATCACTAAAGATCAGAAGTTCACAAAACATTCAGAGAAAGACTAGGTAAATAAAATTCTCACAGACTCTTTTTATAACAGTCAATGGAGCAAGCAAGCTAACAAGGGAACTCATGGCAGGGAGAAATAGCCATTAAACTTCATGGATACTTGTTTAGAAACAATTTTCTTGTGCCAATGGCTAGAAATGGTGCAAGCTTCAATTCTTTTATTTGAACTTAAATGAGAGGTGACTTGTCAAATATTTGCACAGAATAAACCTCAGTTCAAGGCACTTATTTGAATGTATGCTTTGCTTTAAATATGGTAGTAATCCCACCTCTATTCAGCTAAATACTTAAAGTCATGCTGTGCTGAACCGTATCTCATCTGTCTCTTGAGATTCTGCAATAAAAATTACTGTTTTGCATTTCAGCAGTGAACAAAGTGATTCCCATGTACAGTTTGTTTGTAAAACACTTTGTCAACCAAATGGATCTTAAGCAATTGCATAGTCTTATAAAGCAAAAACAAACAAAAAAAAACCCCACTGTCTTTCTACATGTGAATGGCAGTAGACAAACATGACAAACTGAAGCCAGCTAGACTGCTGATTCCTCTGGGAAAGACAGGCTTGTTTGCAACAGCATCATAGACAGCAGACAGCCAGCTCAGCCTGCTGCTGGGATGATGATGCTAATAAACAGTTTGAAGGTGCTAAAGTAGATGACATGGTGCTGTTTCAAGAATCAGGCCCCATCACAAGTATCTGAGGATAGGCTGGTGAAAATGCCTACTGCTGCTCTTTCTAGACATTTTTCAGAATAACTGTGTCGCTCCTGCCTAAGCTTGTGATAGAGGCAGTATTTTTATTTCTGTAGACAAAGATCCATTGTTCAATGCTTTTGAATGCTATGACAACTAGAAGGGTGAAAGGCAACCTGCAAGTGACAGTAAATGCATTCTCTCTCTTTTTTAATATCCAGTGTGTATGTCTATAATGTACAATTCTCCAAGGCTGCTGCAACAGACAGATGGGAAAGCCAATCCATTCTCTAAGCAATAGTAGCTTTTGCTCTTCACTCATGAAGTTTTGGGTTCCCTCATTCTACATTTTATGAGGATAAAGTCTGTACTGGTGGTACAGACTGACATGGGCATGATGCAAAAAATGAAATACATTCTCCTATACAACCAATGCTGCTTTTGTTTGCCCTTCCTTTTGGTAGCTTGGCTTAATAGGTCCAAATACCACAGCAGAGGAACATTCTCTGACCTCTCAGCAGTGCTGACATTTCTACTTAAACTCTGTGTTCTCAGGATGTAATCAAAACAGAAGACAGATGTTTGATAAGTATCAGGCTGGGTGGGAAGATTGCAATATATAAGGAAGGAAAGCAGAATCTTTTCAATTCCTCCTAGGTGAAAACCACATTGTTTTCACATCTGCAGCTGAAATCTAGACTGCACCATGTAAAGGTATGCTAGACAATGCTAGTTTGCAGCTGGCTTTGTTCTGGTTTTGGAAGCATTTTGGTACTGATACTCATCTCAGCCTAGTAAATTTGACAACATCTCTTGGCTAGATAAACTGCTGCTCCCTTGCGGGTCACTGGATGGTGATGGGAAACATTTAAAAAGCTCTTAACACAGACGATGAAGCTGCAGACCTTGCTGTAGTTAATCAGTTAATGAAGAAACACTTGCTGCTGCCCATCATTCCTTTCAATTCTGCTCACATCATGTAATCTCAGACAACAAAAATTACTATCAATGAAAGATACCAGGAATGCCTCAGAAACTACCATGGAGTTCAGTACAAGAGGTAGAGACTGAACAGCATCTCTAGGCTATCCCTCTGGGATAGAGCTTTAATTAATAATGTTGTATCTCAAGAATTTGTGGAATTGGTTATTTGAAAGAAAAAAAAAGTCCATCTTGGCTCCTAGAAACAGGACCTGCTTTAAATTATATTATTTTTTATACAGCCTGGACACAGCAGAAACAAATGTCCAGAAGGGAAAAATCTTTCTACAATAAAAGGAGATTGCTCCTCTCTGCTGAACCCTTGGCACCATGCATACCAGTATTTGAGAACACAGCTGAGAAACCGAGATTCAGCACTGATAAGGTGGAGCCACTATCTCTGAAGCGCTTGCATCCCACAGCCACTAGAAAAATCACTCACAGGTAAAGCCTTTAGCCTGAGAGGGACATAGGGAATGGGAAGCTGAGCCAGTGACACTTATTAGCATCTTGTTAAGATGAGAACTACAGAAAAAACCCCCCACAAAAATATATTAGCTGATATCTTTTGTTACAGATTTCAGGGATGGCAATAGATCAACTCACAAGAGGAGATGAGAGGACAACTCTTCTGTGTCCCAGACACTCATCTAGTACTTGGAGCAGGAATTCTCAGATCTACCCAGTCTTATCTACTCTCAGTGGCTTGGAGCCAAAAATCCCTTCTCTTTTCAGGAAGTTTCTCTTCTGCATTTTTTTTTTTTCCCTTGTGCCTGCTCTTATTAAAACACCCCAAATAAGAATTTTTTTAAGTGCTGACAAACTGGAAAGTATCCAAAAGAAGAGCAAGGAGAAATGAATTATGAGTGTTGGAGGAACTCACTCGCAAGGAAAGATTAGAAGAACTAAATATGTCTAGCTTGGCAGAGAGATGACTAAGCAGGGGGGGAAGTGATAAATGTCTACAAATATTTGAAGGGCGTATACACTGAGGAGGCAGAGAGATTCTGCAGTGTGAGCCATACCAGGTGGTGGGATTAGGAGCAAAGGGATGGAATCGGAAAAGGAAAAAAAATTAAAACCAAAAAACCTCACAAAGCAAAAATTGAACTGAAGTCTAGATGGGGATGCAGAGGTTTTCTCAGAGGTAGAAAATTCAGTATATGAGACATATGGGAGGGTTGTGCGAGTGCTTTGATGCATGCAGAACTAAGGGAAAGAGTTGTGCCTTGATGCTGGGAGACCAACAGGAGTCTCAGTGGACAACAGGTGTCCCACCAACACTGTCAATTAGAGAGCTTCAGACAGGAAGCAAAGGTAGTTGTTGTATCCAATTGAAATCACAAGAGGAAAATTTGTTTGGAATAATTTAATGATCCTGAACTTGGTAGAGCTACAGGACTTTATCTAATCAGATATACTCCAGGCAGACAGTCCCTTGGAAGGAGGAAGCTTTGCGTCTGTTAAGCATTCAAAAAGATGGTGGTGGAAAGCCTGAAAGATCAAGAGGGAAGATGAAAGCATCATATTGCACCATTTTAGCCCAGATTAACCATATGCCATCTTAACTAGAGGACAGAGGAGAATGTTGTTCATCCTCCAACTTAGTTTCTGATGCAGAGAACACCAGTGCTCCATTTAGCACTTTGAGAAGTCAGGAACCAAATGTAGCCAATTCCTTATTCATGAAAGCAAAACACACACTTTTCTCCCACTTTCAGACAGAGAGGATCCCAGCTGCCAGCACAGATGACCCCCCAGTATGTCATTTCAAGCCCTCTCCTGCTCCAAATCAGAACATATAGCTGTGAACAACCAGAGAGTTGAGGCAATCAAGAGATCACCTCCGAGGGCATATAATTGAAGGTTATATTCTAGACCTAGTTCAGCTGGACTCCAGCCAGGACATGGAACTCAATTGCTTTAGAGGCACAGATGAACAGCGTGTCCTCCTGCCAATACATGAGGGGCGGACATCTATTTTTGTCTTCCTGGAACTGTGTCATGGAGCCCCCTGTCCACAGCACTCAGCTGTTTTGCCTGAGAAGGTGGCATGTGTCCAAGACAATGCATTAAGTCCTTCCTTAAGAGATGCTTCTCCAGTGTTAAACTCTCCTTTATGCAGTGTTATGTAAACCAGAGAAAAGGAATTCCCACAAGTTTGGTTACAGGAAGCATGTCAATATTGGAAGGGAAGCCACAGCCTCAGCTTGTATTTTCAGAGTACTCCATGTCCCTAGCAGAGGGCTGCAGGGGTAAAGTCCCATGCCTGTGACAGGGAACTCTCTATTAACTGTGTGATGTTTACCTGCTTGGCAAGCAGAGCTAATTCTACTAACATAGTGCTTTTGTAGGAGAAAGCAAAAAGAGGAAAGATGTTTGACCAAAGTGATATTTCAAGCTGACTATTATATATTCCTCTAGAACTCATGGAACTAGAGGTACAAATAGGGCAGCCAGAGGTCACAAATAGACAATAGTGCCACAAAAGACAAGACACGCTTCCCTCCATCCTTGCAGAAAACTAACACATTACTAAACATGTCCCTTCACATTTGGAACAGCAGCACTAAAAGCCTCTGTACAAGTGCTACCTCCATTTCAGTTGGGTAACGCACAGACAGTATGGGAGAACATCTCTGAGTGACTGATGTGGTCAGAAGGGAGGTTTTCCAGGATTTCCAGTATTACTAGCAATCCCAAAGCCAAACATTGTTCCCAGTAAGCCAAAACCTCTAAGTAAAAGGTACTCTTAATAACAAAATTTCCCAGCAAGCTATCACAAGGTCCTCCCACCCCAACAGAATTGGCTGCCCAACAAATAGATTCCTATCATCTGTAAAAATCAAGTCCCAGCGCTAATTGTTCATGAGCCAGCCCTAGGATAGAGCAGCTGCCATCACCTTCACATGTGGAAACAAACATGAGACATCCCAAGTCAAACATAGAGAAAGAAGGGATAACACATATACTCTTCCCTCTACTCTTCCTAAACACACTATCCTCCTGCTAACAGAAAGGACGAGAGATCTCAGTGGAGCTATTATGCAGCTCATGCTTGCCTTTACACTGAATGAAACGTAACAACATACCTTGGTCTGAGTGCAGCACTGGGTAAAACAGGTGTTGAGTCTGATGTATAGACAGGCTGACTTTTGACTCATCAGAAGAAACAGCAGCTACTGTTCAAGACTCAGCTAAGCCACTTTCATGGAAAGCGTTGGGAATCATGGCAAGGCAGTTGAAATGGAACAGCCAGGCTCATCTGCACAAAACAACACAGATTCTAGTATCCCAGCATGGCTGTAGGGAGTACAGTGTCGTTGTAGCTCTTTTTATTAATTAACCAGATGTTTAACTTCAGCAACCTGGCTAAAATCCAGTGTGAAGAACTACATTTCCTTTCTCTACCTAACCTTCACTCAGCAGCTTCAGCCAGAGAAACCTTCCCCCCCACCATACTCCTGGTACAGTTACTGCAGAGCAGGTGCAGCGTGTCACCCCAAAGCAAGCTGCAGGTGAGACACCGCTCTTCAGCCTGCCTGACCCAAAGTCTCATGGATCCTACTGTGTAAACATAAGGCACTATTATCTCCAGTCTCCACATGGAATCACTTTACAGAATTTATTATTATTATTTGGAGCTCAAATTGAAACCCTCTGGCCATGTACGAACACTGAGCCTGCTTAGGGAATGCAGGAAGCAGCTAAAGTGGTGAAGAGACAAAGATTTATGGCAGACAGAAAAGAAATTTTCTTTTCCAGCAACAAGCTTCACATCCCTAATCTATTTCTGCTGTTCTTTGCTACTCTTTACCAAAGTTCTGACAGGTCTTACAGACTAACACTTACCATGTTGCAAGCTGTTCCTCTAAATTCTATTTTATCATAGTTTATAACCACCTGGCTAGATTCCCCGGGTGGTATTTTTCACTATATTTCTTATGGTCCCTAAAAGTATCTGTACTGCCTCTGCCACAGCCTCCATCTTTACCACTCCCTTTCTTCCCTCCAGCATCAGCTCAGCTGTCTTCAACTGGGCCTCCTTTTATCTCCTCCCTTTTATCTCCCACCCTTACTGATGCCCATTCAAATCATCACATTAGTGAGACAGATTGACAATGGTTTTCACCTGTCTCCTAAACATGATTTGCAGCCTCACCCCCTTCCTTTGCTTCAATAGAACCTACTTCTGTAAGATCTTTACAAATATATTTTTTTCCCCTGATAGATTGATATTAGGTGAGGATTTAAAGGAAGATTTGTGAAAGGAGAAAAACAGCAGTGACAATGAAGAGTCCCTCCCAAATTGTCTTTCTGAAAGCTCCAAATGGCTTTGTAACAGCATTAAAGTGCCTCCTGATTATTTCCAAGCTGAGTCTCAGGAAAGCCCTAAGGGTGGACAAGAGAGGGGAGAACATGGATGACAGCAATTGAACATGAATGTGTCTAAAGGGATAGGGAGGTAAGGAATTTATAAAAACCTGCAGGAAGAAGGAGTGTGGCAGAAATGCTGTGGTCTCTGACACTATCTCTGTGATGCTAGAGCACCCCC
>JAAGNO010017375.1:0-10992 GCA_033439905.1 Ceryle rudis
GCTGGAGCGGGGCCAGAGGAGCCCCAGCAGTGCTGGGAGGGCTGGAACCCCTCTGCTGGGAGGCCAGGCTGGGAGAGTTGGGGGGGTTCAGCCTCGAGAGGAGAAGGCTTTGGGGAGACCTTCTAGTGGCCTTTCAGTGCTTCAAGGGGCCTGTCAGAAAGAGGGGGATGGATTTTTCAGCAGGGCCTGGTGGGACAGGACAAGGGGTGATGGGTTGAAACTAGAAGAGGGAGGTTTAAACTGGAGAGGAGGAAGAAATTTTTAACACCGAGGGGGGTGAGATCGTGTCCCACATTGCCCAGAGAGGTGATTGATGCTCCATCCCTAACATCAGGAGTCAGGAGCTGTCCCTCTGTCACAGGCAGCCTTGTCCTGTCTGCTTGGCATTGCTCTTTTCCAGGAGGGTGTTAAACCAGTCCCCCCAGCAGACCCCGCTGGTCTGGCGGGACGGGAGGTGAATGTTTTGCCAAGTCCCTTTTTCCTGGCTCGACACTAGATGGCAATGCCTCCCTCGGAATGCTTTGGCCACAGGCAAGTGTTTCAGGGGCTCGTTTTTGATGGGCTTTAAATCTGAATATTGGTCTTTTTCTGTACAAATTGTTCCAGCAACTTCCTTTGAGCAGAAGCTGCTGCCTCTTCCCTCCAAGAAGCAGAGCACTTCGTGCTTCCTGGCCGTTGGGTTGAGGTAGGTCTGAAGACAAATGCGGCAGAGTTTTCCAGCAGGAGACAGCTGTGCTGTTCACGGAGCTTCCTCGGCCTCTGACGTGGGGCGTGCTGGCATTTCTCTGACAGCCTCTGGGTGCTTGGCTGCATCCACAATGGAAACTTGGCTCATCTGTCTTCATCGATGACCTTGCAAAGGCAGGACCTTCTGCTCTCCAAACCATCGGGACACAACTCGCCGGGGAAGATCTGAACTAGATCTGCTAGGTCTGAACCGTAGAAGTTTGTCGGGGGGGTGGCTCGCTGTGGCACGGGAAGGAGCTTCGTCCGTCTCTGGAAGGTCTGATCCCATCGCCGGGTGCCCGCTGCCAGCAGCACATGCTGCAGGAACAGCAACCACCCTTCCCCGAGCTGTGGCCCAGCCCAGGCCAGTAGCTTCTGTTTGACCTGGAGTCTGTCTCCAGGTCCATGGCCAGTTTACTGCATGTGAGAGGGTTCCCATGGTTAACTAGACTTTGCTGAAGTGCATTTTTCCATCTTTATCAAATAATGGCCAAAAATGACTTTCCTTTTTTTTTTTTCTTTTATTTAAGGGAGAAATACAAACTTTCTGCCTCGGGGCAAAAGCAAAGATGTGTTTGGATCTTGACTTGGCATTAAAACAGAAATACAAGTCCTTGAGCAAAACAGACAAAAATCTCTACAGAGAACCACACTTTCTTCTGCTTCTTAATCAAAAAACTTGGGCCTTTCAGAAGTTTGCTACTGGAATTTATTTTTTTTTTGGCCAAAATGCCTCTTCCCTCCCCCGCCCCCATTAACTAGTTTGACAAACATCTTCAGCGTGTTCCCCGGAGAAACTGTTCCAAAGGTTGGTTACAGCTCAAAAGTGGCTTGTATTTCCAGTTTGGGTTTATCAAATGTCAGCTCGCAGCTCCTGAGCTTGGCCGAGCGTTTGCTCAATTAAAATACGATCTGATATCATACGATGTTTTCCCAGCGTGGGTGTTCAACCAAAACCTGACATGTTGTGTACCCTCGACCCATCGATTTGTCTCCTCAGGCTGCAAGACCAAGCCAAAGCCTGTGAGAAGTGTGAATCACAACCCCTGTATGTCACCCGTGTGGGTCAGGTCTCCCCACTTGTTTTCCCCCCTCGCAGCCCTTCTCCATGCTGGGGAGACCCCAAGGGAATGCTGAAGGCAACAAGACCCCACTCAGTGCCTGTCCTCTGATGAAGAAACCCCGGAGAGCGCTGATGGGCGTTGATGTTCCCACCGTGTTGTGGGCTGTGCCAGGGGTGAGGGTAGGTTGAGATCGCTGGCAGGTAACCAAAGGTGTGGGATGGCAGAGCTCAAGATGGGGTGAGGTGTCCAGGGCTCATGGGGAGCCCCTCGGTGGGGATGCTGGAAGGTGCTTTAGGTTTTGGCATCTCCTGTTACAGCTTGAGCTCTGCCCTGCGGGCTGGTCGCAGGTCTCCTCCCCCCAGGCACAGGGTGTTGGGGTGGGAGATGCAGCTTCCATCCCTCTTAACCTTCATGTGATGTGTGGGGCAGCAGAGCCTGGGCCGGTCCCATCGGCCCAGCCTGGGGCTGTGAGGCTCAGCACCTTTCACCGCAGCCAGGAGCAATCGGGCTGGTCCCTTGGGCTGGGTGCTTGCGGCCTCCTGCCACTCACCATGTCCCCTCTGGTGCAGACCAGAGGAGAGGCAGAACTGACGGCTGTGGGCAGGGACCGAGGACCCCCAGGGCACTGAAGCCCCCCACCTCCTCCCCGGGCCCCCAAACAGGGACAGTCTGGGGCAGGGGACTCGCACCTTTTTATTTCAAGGGCTGGCTCTGAAAGTCGGCAGAGCGGAAACTCTTTGGTGCCGCCAGCCAGGGCTGAGCCCAACTGGGCACCGACCGCGCCGGCTCCGGTGTGCCCCCCTCCCCTGCCCCCTCGTTTGTGTTGGCACGGGCCGGCGAACGAAGCCGCTTTAATTGGCAGTTGTGTTTGTGGCCAGGGTGTTATGAAAAGGTTTTCTGTCTCCCTCTGTAAGTTACTCTGAATATGTTTTCACTCTTAATATAATATTCACTTCATTATTAGCTGAAAGAGGCTCTTTTTAGAGAGGGTTTGTTGGTTTTTTTTTGTTTGTCTTCCCCCCCCCAGCCCCATTCTTCCAAAAATATATTAAACAGCCCCTTCACACAGCGCTGCGCTGAGGGCTGGGATTGTCTGCCCGAGGGGAAGTGAGAAACCCGATGGTAAATGGGATTTACACAGAAATTCCTTTCTTTCCCAGCCGGTGGGAGCAGCTGCGGGTGCTGGAGGAGGCGTCCACTGCTCGCGGGGCAAGTGGGGGTACACTCACCATCCCCCCCCTGCCCCCCTTACCATGTGGTCACTAAGGGGGTTTCCCCTCCTCTAGCGGAGCAGAGTCTCCCAGGTGCTCCTGGCACCCCAAGCTGGTGTTTCCAGCTACAAACCAGTCTGGTGGAGTCAGGGCTTTGCAAAATCCTTGAGGTTTTGCCTCCAGCTTTGGGAAAAATCCTGTGAAGTGCTGGAGCAGGAGCAGAGAGTGGCTGCTGGGGATGGTGTCACACACGGTGTGTCCAGCCTGGGTCAACCCTCGTGGTCCTGGAGAAACAGCTCTGCTTCCCTCTTGCCTGAGCTCCTCAGAGGGCTGCCACAGCCCAGGCAAGCTCTTTTTTTTGTTGTGGTTTTTGTGGCTTTGCTGGGCTGGAGCCCCTGAGCTATGCAAGGGGCTCTGGTGCCCTTGCTGGGGTGTCCTCAGCCCAGTCAGGGAGATCCTGGAGCCTGGACAGGCTCGTGGAGATCCCATGGCTAGTGGTCCTTTGGGCTTATGTGGTCCTCACAGACCCAGCTTCAGGAGCTGGTGGCTTTTGGGGCTGCCGAAAGGCAGCTGGCCACAGTGCATGGGGATGACTGGCTGGGCTGGGACAGCTGGGCTGGCACTTGTGCTGCTGCTGAGAGGTGCTGGGATCCCTCAGGACCCCCAGATCCCTGCTACATCCATGAAAGCCCAGAGGAGCCTAGAGCACATTTTCCTTTTTTCCTGAAAGCAGCACAAACACCTCCCCGCACCCCACCCCAGCAGAGCCAGCACTGGGACCCCTTCCCCCTGCTCTGCTGCCACCGCTCCTCCTCACCCTGTGAAAGCCATTAGGGCTGGTGCCCTGCGCTGATGAGTATTCAAGACCTGGCCCTAATTGGGAACAATTAGCAGTTGTTTCAGCGAACGTGGGTCTGTTTGCTGTGGCTCCCGGGGTCCAGCGTGGTCTGATGGCCACCACGAGCATCCCACCCGCAGCGGGAACCGTGGCCAAGGGAGCTCGCTGCGGGTGATGCAGCTCGTGGTTAAAGATGCTCTTGGGATGAGTTGGTTTGTGCAAGACTGAGCACCCCCAAGCCCGCAGCCAGCACGGTGGCTGTCTTGTCCCTCTCCAGCATGGTGGCTGTCCCTGCTCCATGGTCTGACCTGATGCCAGCAGGTCTCTGCTCTGTGGTTTGCTCAGCTCAGGCTGTGGAGAGAGGCCACAGAAATGCTGCCCTCGCTCTCCCTGGCACCAGCAGGGAAGTGGGAGCTCTCGCAGGGTCTTTTTTTTCCTGCTTTCGGGAAAATGTAAATCAGACTTGAGCTGTTTTTTCACTTTTGCTGGTCTGTCCCCTCCTGCCCAGTGTACCCCACTGTCTCATCTGTATCTCCCCCAGTAAGGAGCATCCTCTTGTGTAAAGCCGGACAGGAACCGTGCCTAGCAGGCTGGGGGGAGTCCAGAGAAGGTAGTAGAGAAGGTTGTGGAGGAACTTGGGCAAAAGGAGACTCACAATTTGCTTTTAAAAAAGACTGAAAGCTGAGGGTGTGATCCTGACCCAGCTGGGGAGTGCGAAGTGCTGGGTGCACTGCACAGTGTGGTGGGGAAAGGGCAATTCCCAGCTCTGCTCCCAGCAGCAAGGCCCAGGGGGGAAGAGATGCAGGTGTTTCCCTGGCCTCCTGTGCACCAGGGATGCTCCCATTTCCCTGCCCAGGGCAGGGCAGTTAGAACAAGGTGATCTTTAAGGTCCCTTCCAACCCAAACCACTAAATGCTTCTACCCTGGTGGGGCCAGTTCTGATCATGGAGGACAAGAAGGCTGGAGCCAGTGTACTTATGTAGGACCTGGTCTGGGAGAAGCACAGGGTGTGGATGGGGAAGCCACAGGAGATTTGCTGGCAGCATGGAACCTTTGCTCCTGAGTCTTCTTGCCTTGGAGTTCTGCCTGCTCTACAAAACCCCCAGCAAGCCCCAAAACTGTCTCTCTGCAGCTCAGAGGGTTCAGGGTCCTGCTTAGGGGGTGGTGAGCTGCAGCTTATGGGGCAGCCCAGCTGGGGTGGGACACCAGAGATGCCAGGAACTGGGCAACCTGCGGTCTGCAAGACAAAGGGGCTGAGGAGGAGGAAGGTGGCCCAGCTGCCGGGGACCAGCTTGGTTTTCCATGGCCTCACATTTTCCTGCGCTGGAGAGTTTGCAGCAAGGGCGGAAAATGCGGCAGCCAGGAGGGGAGAGAGGGTGGGAGGGGAGGCGAGCGGGGCTGGCGGGGAAGGGTTTGTTTTGCCAGGGTGTTCGGGATGTTATGTGCCTGCCAGGGCAGAGTCCCTGCTCTGATGGACATTTGGGGGGGGGCGGACAGGGACATGGTCCACACTAAACCCCCATGGCTTTGGGGAGAATCCCCTCCCAGAGCTGATCAGGGTGGGGGTTTGGCGGGAGGCAGGGTAGCACCCCAGGCAGATCACCACCTTCCCAGCTCCCATGGGGTGGGCTGGCAAACCCGCGGGGCCCACATGAGCTGGGGATGCTCGGAGGGTGCCGGGGGACTCTCCAGGCCAGGGAGCATAGGGCTGAGCTCAGTTTTGCCACCGTGCTGCATCTCAGCCAGGACAAGCTGGGGCAGTGGCCCTTTTGCCATCCAAGGCTCTCCATCTTGTCATGCCGACATCCAAAATCCTGCTTGGGCACCTCCTGGCTGCTCCTGAGGTCTTTGCAGCAAACCTGGCTTTACTGGGAGCCATGAGCTCAGTGCAGAGTGGCTTGAACCCATCCAAGAGGGTAACTGGCTTCTGCCTTCAGTGCTGCTGGCACAGCCTGCAGGCAGCCGCGGCGGTGCCGTGGGATGTGACCTTCCCTCGGGCCAGTCTCTGCTGCAGGTCTGGAGGCACGTTTGTTTTCCAGTCCTGGTTTTTGGAAGTATCGCAGGTTGACGATGCCATCGCCAGCTCTCTGCCCTTGGCTCTTTGCCCATTGGGCAAGCCAAAAAGGATTGGAGATGGAGAGGGGTTAAAAAGGTAACTCAAGGTACCCCAGGACAAGGCAGAGGGCAGGAAATGCAGGCTGGACATCAGGGGAACAGACTCAGTTCAGTTTTCATCCTCTGAAAACACTTAGATGGATTCCTCTTGCCTGATCTTTCAGCAGCCAAGGGATTGCCCTGTCTTTAAGCTTGGTCCCAGCTGGGCAGCATCTCTCCTGCCTTCCCTGTGTCCAGCAGAAATGAGCATCTCATGCTGGCTTGAGGAGATCCACCAGCACCCATGGAGCCGGGACCTGTGATCTGCCACTGCTCTGGGATGAGATGTCACCTCTAGATATTGACCTCCCCAGTAACAGTGAGCGAACCTTCACCCTTCCCCATCTGCTCCAGTGACCCGGCATGTGTCCAGGGTGGGGGGTGGTGCCATTTGCAGGGGCAAGAGAAGGACTGGCTGGGGCTGGGGCCAGAGCAGAGCTGTCCTGCAGCCCACCCCTGGCACTGCTGGAGAAGCCAAGGGGGTGGGTGACCCACCTCACAGGCCTGGGGACACATCAAAACCACCTTTTCTTAGCTCGAGACTGATGCCCAAATGGCAGGAGTTGCCAGCTGGGGTGAGAGCCTCCACCGCGGTCTCTTGACCTTTAAAGAAAGGTGGTTGGAGAGATGGAGGGAGCAGAAATCCCTGAAAGATTATTTGTTTCTCACGAACTATATTTAGGCACCATCAGCAAAACCCAAAAGTGCTGAGTTCTGCTAAATAAATATGGGAGCTTTGTGTTTTTTTCCCCCCGAGGAGAACAGGATTAGCAAGTGAACGGTAAATAGTATTTTTGTTTGACATACCTGAGGGTTTTCATTCCAAGTTGCCGTCTTGAGCTCTCAATGCCATGATGATGATGATGATGGACCTAAAGCAGCTCTGCCCCATCTTGTGAAAATATTTTTTTGGAACAGAAAAGGAGGCAGCCAGCTCACCCACCACCGTGCTGCTTTTTTTGCTGGTTAAACTTTGCGTTCTTGAGTATTTTCATAAATGTTTGGGTATTAGGCTGTTTTTAAGCTAGAAATAGGTCACGCTGGTGCCGTTCCAGTAGCAAATCCTTCCCTGGTGGGATGCTCCCTGTCTTCACCCACCAGTGCTGCCCCAGAGGGATGAGGTGCCCAGGTGGCCATGGGAGTCAGGGTGGCCCTTGGCTGTTCTGAGGAGGTCACCTCGCTTGTCTGGAACACACTTGGGTTTCATTCTTTGCTGATTTGGATTCTCCATGGATGAACCACATCTCGCCCAGGGGTCCTATTGGGATTGGGTCCAGAGTTCCCAGTGGAGTGTTTGTGGTGGGGAGTGGGGCTGCAGGTGGGTGCCAGGTAGGAGAGAGGTATTTGCTGATCACTCAGGAGTGTGAGAGCCCGTCTGACCGGCTGGGCACGATGAGGAGCAGAGTGACCCATCCGGAAACACCTGTTTGGATGCAAAGTCCAAAGCCCACAGGCAGTAGAAGGCAGTGGGGCCGAAGGGCTCCAGGTTCATCTTCAGTGGAGCAGAAAATCTGTTGTCCCAAAGTTTGTCGAAATTCAGTGTCACTCGAGCTGACTCTTCCAGGCCGTCAGCATCTGTCCCTTGTAGAATTAAGATACTGGGGTAATTTGGGTCCCTCCCGCAGCAGCTCATCTGCGGTAGCTCTTCTCCAGGGATGGCCAAGTGGAGGTTGCAATGGAAATTGTTGCACAACGGTGGCACCCTGGTCAGTAGATTAATGACATGGATGAAGAATTTCCCTCTAGAGTTGCTCCTCTGGCCAGGTTAGAGATGATGGTCTCTAACATGCCACATGGAAAAGAGATGAGGGAATTACTCAAGGAGGAACCAGGTCAGGGAGGAGGATACTCCTACCACAGGTTTTGTCAAGAGCAAGAAGTGAGCCAGTGTCAGGTAGGCACCAGCAGAAAAAGGACTGTGACCTGCACGTGGACTGATCTGGGGCCTGGGAAGAGAAGAAGAAATGCAATAGGGTGTTTCCCAGCACTGATGGACTCTGTCCAGTAACACGGAAGCGGGCAGCGGGATCTCAGATGTGTGTAAAGACTCAACCAAAGGTTGCAAAGATGGAAGAGCTTCAGTCTGGTCCGCTCCAGCCTGCTAAGTACTCTTGGTCTGAACCTTGCTGGAGAAGTTGAAACCAACCCAAAAGAACCAAAGTGACAAAAGTCTTCCTGGACCACCCTGATGAGTCCATGCAGCTTGGAGGAAGGTGTCAGCGTCCCGCTCCCATGGCTGCACTGAAGGTTGCAGCAAGCACAAGGAGGACTTTGACCACAGCACCAACAGCATTGCCAACAAGCGGTGGCCAGCGAAAGCTGGCAGCTTGGCCCATTCAATAGTATGTTCAAACCATTTTCAGCATGTTCCAGCCCTCCCAGTCCTTCCTGCCTCTGCTCCTGGGGTAGCACAGTGTGGGCCTGGGGCTCTGCAGAGGTGCTTCTGCTTCCCAAGGGGTGCTCTGGCCATGTCCCTACTGTGGTCCAGCCTTTGAGCCCACACCAGCTGGAGCCAGTGTAGATGTGCTTGGCCCATGGCACCATTCAGAGGTGACCAAGCAAGGCAGGAGCAGGCTGGGCATGCAGGAGCTTTTGTCAGGCCATGAACACATGCGGCACTGGCCTGAGGGGTGGCGGGGCTTGAGGGGTCTCCCTTCTCCCAAATCGCCTGGGAGAAGGTTTCTCTTCCAGCCAAGTAGTGGTGCTGGTGGCCAGGGTCTGTGCCCGGCACAGCAAGCCCCTTGATGGGCTCTTCCAACAGCCCCTGGGCTGTGGAGCTGCCTCCTGGATTCCTTTTGCTGGGATTTCAGCTGCTTCTGGGAGAGACACAAGGGACTTGGCGCAGACCCGGGGAGCACGGACACCCCAGGAGCCCCCCCGACCCCTCCCAGGGGTGCTCTCAGCCTCAGTACCATGGGGCTCAGCCCCAGGCCCCGTCCTGCCTGGCTCCAGGCTGCCCCGTGGTTCTCCCCTTCTCCTCGGGATCGTATTTATTTATTTATACGGTGAATGTAATAAAACTCCAGCAGGAAATGGAGGCGATTCCCTGCCATTCCCCGCAAGCCGGCCCTGGGCCGGGGCGAACAAGGAGGCGCATTGTGCGGCGCAGACCCGCCTGCCAGCGCCGAGCCGCGCGCGGGGCCGAGGGGCGAAGAAAGGGCCGTGTGTGTGTCTGTGCCTGCGCCGGGACCCGCTGCCGGCAGCGGGCGGCTCGGCGGCACCGCAGCATGGGGTGTCCTAGGGAAGAAGCTTTGCTTTGGGGGGGCAAGTGGAGGGCTGGGGATGAAAAGTGCTCCTGTGATGGCTTGGGAGGTCATCTGGGAGCACCACGGAGCCTGCTCCCAGTACAAGGTGCCTCCTTTACCCGTCCTTGGGCTGTTATGAAAGACGGGTGGGCACTGAAGGTCAGCTGGGGGGCAGACAGTCACCCCATGGCCTGGTCTCGCAGCTCCTCCCAGGGTTGAGGCAGCTGGGAGGGAGCTCAAGCCCTTCACCTGCCTCCATCAGGCAGCTGCTGCAAACTGCAGATGCTGCCATCAGTAGGGTTCAGAGTAAATGCCTGCTGCCAAGGCTCACTTGGGTCCTGTCCTTCCAGGCAGAGGGGTCTGTAGGGGTGAGCAAGATGGCTGGGGGCAGGACATGGCTCAGTCCAGTTTTCCCTTTGATGGGGAGGGCGTCCCCATGGCAAGGGACATGTGTCTCAGCCCCACTGGAAGGCTATAAGCAGCCTGTGGTGCTGGCAGCTGTGTTTCCAGCCATACATGCCAGCTAAAATTCTGCAGGGGAGGCGGCAGGGTACTGCCCAATGTCCCTTGTCCCCTTCCTAGCCAGCTCCCCACTGTGCTCCCAAATGGATCTCCTCCAGCACACCCCAGTGCCCTCCTCTCCAAGGCCCACAGCTGCACGTGTGCAGGTCCCTCAGGCTCCCAGGGCTCCTGGGGTGGTGGGGCCGTGCCCCGCGCCGTGTCTCCTGCCTGCTTCATGTCAACGCTGTGCTGACTGGGGCGTTGTGGCCTGGGGACCCTGTGGCCGTGGCCAGGGAGATGGGCTGGCCAGCAGCAGGATTGTTCTGCAGCCACTCAGGGACCATGAAGAGCCTTTGGCATGGCTGGGGAATGTGCAAGACAGGACCCTGGGAGCACAGATGGCAGTGGGGTAAGAGAAGGAGGGGACAGTCCTGTCCTTTATGGGACACATGCCAGGCTCTGACCATCTCAGCAGCAAATGACATGGTATCAGCGCCTGGCTGGGGGCCAGTGGAACCCCCAGGATGTGGGGCCAGGGTGCTGAGTGCTCCCTGCCTTGCCTGATGCCACTGCTGCTCCCATGCCCATGGTGTCTTGAGTTACCTGCCTGGTGGCACATGCTGCAGAGCCCCCTGAAGCCACCAAAATAGCCACAGTTGGATGTAGAGCAAGTGGGGCTGGTAACTCCGGGGTTCTCGCTGCTCTAATTAATGCTGAAACCATGGAAGAAATGTCTTTTCCCTCCCATTGGCACTGGCTGGGGCACGGCAGGATCTGTGCTGCGTGTTGACCCATCTCCTCCTGTTGGTGTCAGGTTCTGTTTGTCTGGGAATTGTCCCCCAAAATTCCCATCTTCTCTGCCCACAGCAGGAAGCCTGGCCAGAGGCCACCAGGCATGGAGCATCACTGGCCACACAGCATATACAGTCACACCGGACCGTGCCTCAGGCAGGGAGGGTTTGGGCTTGAGGTTTGTTCCTTCTGGTGCACAGGATGATGTCCCCAGGGAGATGGTGGCTGGGGCAGGGGGCAGCTGCCCCTCCAGCTGGGCATGTGCCAGCGTGCAGACCTGCAGGGTGCCCAGCACTGGGTGCTGCCAGGACGGACTCCTCCACCTGCTCACCAGCCCATCCGGCCCCAGCACCAGCATCCCTTTGAAATCGAAGCCTCTGGCCTTTCACGCCAGCTATTCCTGGGAAATTCTTCAGGAAGGGAAAATTATCCCCCCGGATCCCTGCGGGGCTGTGCCATCG
>JAAGNO010017376.1:0-46278 GCA_033439905.1 Ceryle rudis
CCTCTCCTCTCCTCTCCTCTCCTCTCCTCTCCTCCTTTCTCTTTTCTCTATCTTCCTCTACTGACTGTACTTTTAGTATGTACTCTCTTTTAATTTCTATTGTTCTCCTTTTTCTTTTCCTGTTAACAATTATCTCTTCCCCTCCCCTTCTTTTCTCTCTTTGATCCACAGGTTTTGCAGTGCATGTTGGTCTCCCTTCATTCAGAACTTGACATTCAAAGGTACTTGATGAAAATTGAATCCTCTCAGAGAGTTAGTACTGTACTTTCTTTTTTCTGCACTCTGCTGTGGATTGAGTTTGTTACCCTTTAATTGTGTGTGTCTTGCTTCACAACTAGCATTCTCAAATAAATATGGATCTGCATGCTTTTCCCTCTGTATTTTACAGCAGTGAAGTGTTATTCATATAGATTAATTGCATATGGGAGTGTGATGCATGTGCATCCTTTGACAATTTTTTAATTCTGACTTTTCCTTTAATGGCATGATGGACATGAAGTCACTCTTGTCTTATGTGCTTTGAAATCCACCAAAATTCAGTGGGAGGTCCTAGTTAAATAAGTGAACCCTATCAGCTGTCCCAATTCTAACTTTATTTCTATATTCATACATAGTTGGAGCTGTCTTAAGGGGTGAAAGTCTTGCTGCAAAGTTAAGGACAGCTCTGTGGACACAGGAGTAAATATTTTTGTATTTTACATGCAAGAAAGTTTAGTTATGCAACTTGCAGTATTATCTTACATGTACATTGTGCACCTCTGAAGTCATCTGTATCTCACCTTTCTTCCTATGGAGCTCCTTTTCCATTTCTATGGGCTGGTAACACCTTATACAATGGATATCTACTACAGTTACTTTTTTTTTTCCCACGCAGGTAGTGCATGCGCACATGCCTTTCAGACACCTGCATAAGAGGTGCCTCTGCATGGTTTCTGCTGCAGTCACAAGTGCAATCACAAAAGCACAAAGATAACATTGATAAAGGTGTTCTATTCAGCATCTTTATTGATGATGACCTGTATGAGGGGATAGAGTCTACCATTAGTAAATTCACAGATGACACTAAGTTGGGGGGGAGTGTCGATCTGCTGGAGGGTCGGGAGATGCTGCAGAGGGTCCTGGACAGGCTGAGTCAATGGGCTGAGGCCAATAATATGAAGTTTAACAAGACCAAGTGCAGGGTCCTACAGTTTGGCCACAATAATCCCATGAGGTGCTACAGACTGGGGGATGAGTGGCTGGAGAGCAGCCTGGCAGAGAGGGACCTGTGAGTACTGGTTGACAACCAGACAACCAGAACATGAGTCAGCAGGGTGCCCATGTGTCATGGAAGGCCAATGGCATCTTGACTTGTATCAGGAATAGTGTGGCCAGCAGGTCTTGGGATGTAATTCTCCCCCTGTATCTGGCACTGGTGAAGCCTCACCGCGAGTACTGTGTGCAGCTCTGGGCCCCTCACTTCAAGAAGGTTATGAAGTGCTGGAGTGGGTCCAGAGAAGGGACTGGAGGGAAAGTCTTATGAGGAGAGGCTGAGGGAGCTCGGGTTGTTCATCTTGGAGAAGAGGAGACTCAAGGGGGACCCCATCACTCTCTACAGATACCTGAAAGGAAGTTGTAGTCAGATGGGGGTTGGGCTCTTCTCCCAGGCAACTAGTGACAGGACGAGAGGGCATGGCCTGAAGTTGCGCCAGGGGAGGGTTAGGTTGGATATTGAGAAGCAATTCCTTATGGAAAGGGTGATTAGACACTGGAATGGACTGCCCAGGGAGGTGCTGGAGTCACCATCCCTGGAGGTGTTTAAGGAAAGGCTGGATGTGGCGCTTAGTGCCATGGTCTAGCTGATGTCATGGTGTTGGGTCATAGGCTGAACTTAATGATCTTGGAGGTCTATTCCAGCCTCAGTAATTCTGTGATTCTGTGAACATGAGCTGCAAGCCAGGAATGAGGCCACCAAGCTTGCAGAGTGTGTGCACAGTTGTTTATTTGCACCTGATTTGTCGCTTCCCGGCTTGTTTTTTTTTTCCACTTACAGGATTTAAGTAGGCCAATAAACATGCCAACCACAGGGGAAGGTGGGAGAGTCTGAGGTGTGGAGAGCAGTAAGGCTTCTCCCTCCTTTGCCAAGGAGATGGCCTCAAGCAAGGGAAAAAGAAGTGAAAGGGCACAGTGAAAAGCGTCTCTCTTGCAGCAGCCCCCTAACTCTCGCCAGGTGCCAGAACAACAAGCTCGGATAAGTACTTCATCACGTTTACTTCCATGAGTAGAGGCTAAAAATAAGTCCCAGACATCGGCATGGATGTGTTGCTGCCAGAGGCAGCTCTGCCTCCCTCTTGCTTTTCCTGGGCATTTGTACTTCTTGCTGGGGGCTGACAGCACCCGCTGGGCCAGCCCACACAGATGGTAGCTCACACCCTTCCCTGAAGACCTCACTCCCCCTCGCCAGCCTTCATGTTGATGGCTCTTTTTTAGTTTATTTTTGAAATACCATGTTAATTAAGAAGTCCTTCTTAGCTTGTAGAAACACAGAAAAAACAGGTTTTTCCAGGAGCTCTGCATTGTGTTCCTTTGCTTTGGGAAACTGACACCACAAAACCAGACCCTCCTTGTATTTTCCTTAGGGACATGTGTGGGAGAACAGGGATGGGTAGATAATAATTTTCTTGAATCAGAACACACCATCCCCTAGGTACTTTTAGGCATCTGGTATATATATATGTTTTTTTTTTTTTTTTCGCATGTGGTTTTAAGCATGTAAAGATCTTTCCCCTTTAATCAGCATAATGGCAGTTTTTGTTTAAATCATCCCTTTTAATCTTCAGAGTTCTCATGACAGTTTTGGGGGTTGTGTAGGTAGGAGTTACCTCACCCACTGCTGATGAAATGCAGCCATCTCCTGGATGGAACAAGGAGTCATGCTGGCTCGTGAATACATCACAGTAGGGATTTTAGGAGGGAAAAGAGAAATAGCTTCCAACTGAAACTACCATAAGATTTTAATAAAACAAATGTTGATGTCCAGGTTGGAATTTATGGATAACTTGTTTTTACAAAGTAATAATAAACAGAAGCTATGATGCAATAGTATGACAGACAGTGTGAAAGAACAAATTTTGCTGTGAGCAAAATAGTGAGGTGATCAGATAAATATCAGATAATATTATTCTAATGCTTTGTGTAACAAAGCATTAGAATAAAGAAGAGAGTTATATGAATTTATTTTCAAATGAAAGCTTTCATTCAGTGATTTTTGCCTATTACCAATGGGTGACTGTTAGTTCTGTCTATTGTTTTCCTTCTTTTTCTGCCCTGAAGTCTCAGGCTGGCACTTGTAGAAAGAGAAAAACTTGGATTTGCATGGAAACATGCTGGGAAGTATTTTTACACTTTAACATGGATGGCTTGTTTTTTTCTGATATTTCATGTATTCCAAAGAGATGCCACAGCATGTTGCATATTTCAGTCTGGACTTGTCTGGACCAATTAAACTGCTCTTGGATGGGCTGCTGAGTTCCTTAGGGCAACATTTTCAAATGCAAGTTCCTCCAATTAAACATCTGAATAAGAGGTCTGGCAGTGTAAGTGCTGAGCACCTACAGCTTTTATTGCTTCTAATGAATATCTTTACTGTAAACACACAGCTCTCCTGAAAAACAGGCTTCAATTTATCTAGGTGCTTACAGTTAGAAATGAAAGTGTGCAGACGTTGCTTCACGTCAGTCACTTATAACAGAGTGTCATGGAAAACTTTTGCTGCTAAATCTGAGGCTCACCCTGTTGAAGAGTGAGCCACGGTCCTGTGAAGGGAAAGGAGGAGTCGGCAGCCTATGTATGTCCTGCTCAGTGATTCACAGCACTCAGGATTAAAGGAAATGTCTTTTGGCAGATTGCCACAGCAGGGTTCATGCAGCTGGCCACCAACAGGAGCTAGCAAGGCTCCTAGGAAAATGTGCAGATTTTTAGGATGATTTGAGTATCATTCCAACCTAAAAATGCAGCAGATAAATTCTGGTATGTCATTATTTTTTTTTTTCTACTAGGTGAAAGAAACTGGGGTCAGCATCAGTGAATACAGAATGGTGATAAAGATCCTGTTATAAGCAGAGAGTTTGGCCTTCAGATAAATTCACAGAATTGAATAAAATAACCACTCGGTGCAGCATCCTGACCCTGCCATAGTGATGGGCTCTGGTAATGTGCGGCTGTGACTGAACATTGCCAGGTTTTGATGCAGCACTTCCCCGTGGCACCTGGTGCCATCGGCTTCATTATCTTCTCCTCCTTCTCATTCATGCTTAGAGGGAAAGGAAACACTCTCTTTTACCTTACTTGGGAAAATTCTTTGGGGTCAGTTTCTTCCCTTCTTCAGAGCATGAAAAGATCTGCACCGGGGCTGTACCTCAGGTTCACGTACACTCAGCTCATTGCTCTGCTAAATTACTGCACTGCAGGCAGCCTGGGAAGGGCTCTGTGGTTTGTGCTCTGCTCGCATTGCTCCTGTGGTGAGTATGGTGAGCTCAGGATCTCCTCAGAACCACTGAGAGCAGGAGGAGGTCAGTAGCATCACAGCAAAGGGGAAGTTTGGCAGCATCCAATGCAGAACATGCCGCAGAGTCAGGGAGGCTGCAGGCAAGTGGGGTACCTTGGTTCAGTGCTAGGGATGGTTGGCAGCCATGGCCCAGACACTCTGTCTCTCCTTATCAAGGAGGGAAGGCTTCTGGCTGTTCACATCATAGAAATTAGTATTGCCACCAAACTGAGAGCAATGTGAGTGAGGACTGTCTCTGAAACTCATTGCCATTCATTCATCAGAAAACAGTGAAATGTTTGTGTTTAAAATACAGCAATAAACCCAGAGACATCCACTAGCCCATGAATAGGCATCAGAGTACAGTATAAATAGCTCCTGCAGTCTTCATGGTGTCAAGTGGGCGGTTGCCTGTCTCCTGTCTTCAGCTCTTGAGAGCACAGATGCTGGCATGCGCCTGCTCCTGCACAGTACCTTTTCCAGCTGATGGTGTCTGAAAGGAAAATGCCACAGATTTCTGTATCTCATACTGGTGAAATAACAGAGAAAATGGAGCTTTTATTGAAAGATGGTTTTATGTTGCATTCAGCTGCTGAATCATCTCCCTTCCCCCAGTTCCCCCAGTGAGAGAGTATCCAAATTCATCCAATTGCACAAATGTAATACGAACTTTAGTTTATACAGACATGTATAAGCATTTAACTTCTCCGAGAAAGTGCAATGGAAAACACTGTTACAATAAGTGCTTAAAAATAAGAACATGTGGGTAGTATTCACTTTCCCTCCAACAGCAATATGTCATTAATAGCATGTCCAGACAAGCAAAACCATGTAGTTTTGATAATATGGGACCCCAAAGACTGTATCTTTGGAAAAAGCAGATCCTTCCTTCAGACAACTGTAATTTGTAGCCTGTCACATATCCTGTAGCCATCTTCATCACGTCACAGGACAAATAGTTTACCTGAAGGTCAAGAAAAGCAGATTTCATTGGTCTTCTTTATTTGAAATGTCAAGAAGACTCTCAAATGTGGGGTTTTTTTGCCTATACTAAGTGTGTTCTTTAGAGCACATGATTGGAAAGAGTTATTTTACTAGTGCTGTATTATTTTTTTATGCCTTTGTTTGAAATTTGTACACTGCCAGAAGTGCTAGCAGCTTTGAAGATGTGTATGATAAGATTCTTCTCCTGAAGAGATACTTTTCAGTCAAGATAAAGGATAAGGAAGTTCCTGGAGAAAGGAAATAAAAAGTGTGAATTGATCAAGAGATGAAATTAAATCCTTCTCTGGGTCATGGGAATTTTTTTCTTAATTCTTTTTCATCTGTGAATATGTGTGAAGCAAATTTGCAGGACAGATTTTTAAAAAAGAAAAGGAAAAAAAACATTTCCATTACATAGATCAGTATGGAAGATAACTGGAAATGAGCATAGAAGAACATTATGAACAGCAGAGCCATAAACCCAGGCAGAACAAAAGGTGTGAGGATTAGTGTGAGGCAAATATGAACAGAGGACAGGAGGCAGAAGCATGCATGTAACTTGAAGAGCATCTCTGGGGCCCTATGACTGGTCATTACATTGACATCTCTGCAGTATTGCACTTTTCCTTGTTCATCTACTTTTGACTTCACTCCTAGTTACTTGAAATTTTATTGCATTCAAAGAGCCTTGCGCTTTGCATGTTTTTTTCTGAGTCAGTGAAAGAACTAACGTAGATATATTGAAAGTGCATATTTTGGATAAGTTGCAACAGACAGACACCAGTCATGAGGCGTAATTAACCACAGTTTCAACTCTTGATTAAATCTCAAGAGTAGCTGGAAGATACTGCAATGGCTACTTCCATCTGTTACACAGATACCCCAAAAAGGTTACAAGGTTCTATATCCTTGTCAATAATATTATATATCCTAAATAAAACAGTAATCTCCAAGCACTATGTAATCCCATGTAAGTTTTCACCAGAACTGTGAACATCCTTATTTTGGCCTTTCTGCTGAGCTTCTTACTCGGAACCAGCATAAGCAAGATCTTTCATCAGAAAAGTCCTCAAGGATGTTCGGCTCTACTCGGATGGCTGAAAAATGAAGCCTTTTTCACAAAGAAACATGCAGGGGGATGTCTCCTTACATACAGCTGGAGGGGGAATGACCGTGGCTGACTGAGGAAATTGTATTGGCACAGGGGGAAAGAGAGAGACCCATGGCCTTGTTTAAACCTTCTGGTTTTTGATTTACCCCAAAGGTTTGGCTTGGAACGTGCTGGTGTTTTTGTGTGCCTGTGTGGAGTATCTATTTACAGATGTTTCAGTTTTGGATAGTGCTACTCCTTAGTGGGCATCTCTTGAGTTTTCATCTCTGTCAGATATTATGGTTTTTCCCTTTGCTAGCAGGTCTGTTAAAAAGGCAGCCACCCAGCCGTGGTGATGTCCCATTCATTGATTTCACTGGGTTTATGCAACATGCAGCTACAGAGCTCTCCTGACTCTCATAGCAGCAGTCTACTCTGCAACTCTGGTTGGGTTTTGATGGGTCCTGAAACATGGGCTATATGGTGAATATTTTTTAAAAGCTTATACTGTGTGCTTGTTCCTGAAAAGTACTTAAAGGGACACTTCTTGAAATAGTAGTTTAAACTTTCAAATACTTTAAAAATATGTTAGTGAACCATTCTGTGAAAAAAAGAAAAATATGGTGCAACCTATTTATTTCTTTGCCATCCATCTTATTTATTGTATTTAGTATTGGAATCAACATGCTGAATAATTATTACAGAGCTTGGATAGTGCTGAAGGTTTCTGCTCTGATTTCTTCACCTACCTTTAGAAATCCTTGTAGGTTATGGCTCCACAAATGTTGCTTGTCCTTTCCACTTCATGGGCTGATTTACCTGAGAAGTGCTGCCTAGGAATCTGCTTGGTTGTTAAGTAGCATCCAACCCAGTGCTCATTACCAGTAATAAAAAAACTTTCCTATCATATCTCTCATATCTCTCAGTTGCTTGAATAGCCACTCTTGTTGCTGGTTTGAGGATTTTTTAATAATCTGTTTAAAATGCAGAATTACTCCTGAAATACAGTGTTTATATGAGTTAAGCTTGACAAATGGCTTGAAGCCTTTCATAAACAGTATATGTATATAAGGTGGATCTCATTAATACATTGCTTTGGTTTTCAGTTTCTATTACTCCACTTAGCAGAGTGGACTTTGGGTTTGGTACTATGAGTTTGCACTGGTTTATGTTAGGAGGAGGACTAGGCTTCATGTCTGAGCAGACATGTCTGTGATGTGCCTCTGCCTTGTTTGGTGAGTCTCTACTAAACCTCCTGGGGCTGCAGTATTTGGGGTAATGAATGAAGGCTGCCTAAAGGGTCTTTTCAGTGTGGTGGGTTCACATTGACTGTATGCCAGGTGCCCACCAAGCTGTTCTATCACTCCCTTCTTCAGCAGGACAGCAGTGGAAGAAAATAGAGGGGAAAAGCCTCATGGGTCAAGATAAAGGCAATTTAACAAAGCAAAAGGAAAGGCCACACATAGAAGCAAAGAAAACAAAATACATATTCTCTGCTGCCCATCAGTGGACAATGTGCATCCCCTTCCCAGGAAGCAGGACTTCATTATGAGTAACAGTTGTTGCAGAAGACAAATGTCATAATAACAAATGCCTCCCTCCTGCTCCTTTCTCAGAGTTTTTATTCCTGAGCAGACATATGGTATGGAATATCTCTTTGGTCAGTTTGGGTCAGATGTCCTGGCTATGTCCCCTCCCATGATCTATGTCCCCTCTCAAGATCTTGCCCACCCACAGCCTACTGGGTGAGGAGGGGAATGTTGGAGATACAGCCTTAATGCTGTGTGAGCACTGCTCAGCAGTAGCCAAAACACTGGTGTGTTCTCAACAGCTTTCTAGCTACTGGTACAAAGCACATCTCTATGAGGGCTGCTATAGGGAAAATCACTCCATCTCAGACAGACCCAACACACTTAGTCACAGTGATGATGGTATTATCATCCAGGGGCATCAGAGATGCTGTATGTTAGGTCCTGAAGAATTGCCCCAGGGACAACCAGAGAAACACAGCATTGCTGGGGTTGGCTCCATCTGCACATTGACACGACACGCTGGACAATTGCACAGCTAAAGCTGCGTCTATTGCTTCTGGTAATGAAGTATCCCCTTACTGCCTGAATATGTACCTGTATATGTGTTGATAAAGTATATACATGCAACTGCACGTCTCAAATGACATCTGGGGATTCAAAAGACAGAGGAATGAAAATAAGCAAAAGCAAAGCAAAATAAGTTTGATTCATATTATGAGAATATGTTGTTTTTTAAGAAATAAAAGCAATCCCCTTGCCAACAAACTCTGAAGTTAAAGACATTTTGTAGGTTGATTCTGTTGCTTTTTTTTATCTTGTTTTTTTTTTAAGTATATATTATTTTTTGTAAGTGAGAAGTATGTGCCTTCCAGCTCCCTATTAATGGATTCATATAGATAAGTTATTAATCAGAACAAGGAACTACCAAGCTGTAGCAACCTGGCTTGGTAGTACTTCTGTGATATGCCTGTGTAAATAAAACACTTCAGCAGTGATGGTTCCCAAGGCATTTTGGAAGGTTGATTGAAGAAGTACTGACTAATCAAATTCTTTCTCTGTGTTTCAGGTCACTTACCACCACTGTACGTTTTCAGGCACAAGTCCCTGTATTTACAACCTGCAGACTAGTGCTGACCATGTCAGAGCCACTTCAAAGCATACTTAAGTTTGCTAAGAACAAATGTTGCTAGCTTGAAGTCCTGAAAAAATTCAGTGTTCTTGAAAAATTTCACTGTGGGATATTGGTTAATATTTTAATATTAGTATTTCAAAAGTGAAAAGTTCTGTAGGATTTATGTTTCTTGTGAGCTATGTCTAATTTATTGTAGTTTCTGAGCAACTTGGCACCAACAAGCCGCTACAGCTAGCTAATGAAAAGTTCTTCAAACGTTCAAGGTCACACAGGGAATATTATGTGCTGTGTGCTATTGCTGAAACAAGCTCACCTCATTTCACTTGAAAAACCACTGAAGGACCCAGATGTCAGTAAGATAACTCAGCATGGCTTTCCAGAAAGAAGCAAAATCCTTTCTGGATCTTGACAGAATCTTCAAACCTAGAGTTGAAGTTGTTTTTAATATGGGGGATTTTTAATGTACTAGCATCTGACCTTAAATGATAGGGAAGAGAAAAGCATGTAAGTTTTATGACATTTTGTGCCTGGTGCTGATTATAGGCCTTTATAAAGTTCATATTTATATACTGGTTTGGGGACACAGTAAGCTTGCTTTGCTTTGAATTTCTGCTTGTACAGTGTCTGTTCCAGTTTGTTGTGATACAGAATTTTCTTGAGAGACTGGAAAATTATTCTTCCAAAGTAATAGTAACATGTGATTTAGGGAATTTCACTAAAGAGTCTTAAGTATGCTTCTTGAAGCAACCCTTTTTTTGTAGAAAGCACCTACAATGTCACTTACAGTTAGCAAAACAATGTTCAGGACATTTTATGTCCTATTCAGTGTGGTTTTATTAGGCAGATCTTACAATGAAGTCAGTAAAAGGACATAAATGAAACCATTTCTCTCCCCTCCCAAGTGAGTCAGCTTGTTCCAGGTAGTATGTTTAGCAATTTACTAGTATGATTGTACGCTAAAAATCATAGCTAATTTGGTTGGTTAATGAAGACATTTCTGATTTATGCTGATGCAACAAAAAGTAAAATAATTGTTTGTGATCTCAGCTAGAAAAGTTGGATGGCTGTTTTGGCTTTGCTGCATGACCTGTACCTTTCATAGATGGCAGAGCAAAATATACAGAGATTGATTATAGCTTACAACTACATCACAGTACTTCGGAGGATTTTTCTTAGTAGGCTTGTCAGCATAAGCGTGTGTGTGTGGACGTGCCTATGCTCTAGTGGCTGTTGTAGCAGCAAGGGATAGCATTATCATACTTCTCCTCAGCACATGTCTTATCCTCAGGGTCTTTTTAACAACAAAATTTGCAATGGGGGTGTACAATCATAAAAAACATAGCAGAATACCCAAGGAGACTGCTTTCCTAACTAACGGACACTGAAGTGACCTTCAGCATACCAGTATTTGAAGTTTGAACTTCTCCCTTCTTCTCCCCGCCCCCCGCCCCCCCACCCAATTCAGTTTCAGTAGACCAATAATGAAATATTCTGTTTTGCAGACAAGAAGCCCAAAGCCGTGCCAGAGCCCGCAGCCCAATTTAGGTGACCAGACAGAACACCTCTCTGAAGCATCTGCTGATTCCCTAGAGGCCATGTCCGAGGGCGATTCTCCAACACCCTTTTCGAGGGGCAGCCGCACGCGGGCAAGTCTTCCCGTGGTGCGGTCTGCAAACCAAACGAAGGAAAGATCACTTGGTAAGACCCTGCATCAACCCTTTTCCTCCTACTCTTAGCCTGTGTTTTCCATTTGTGCATTCAAACTATTTTAAAAATAGTTTGGGGTTAAAACAGTAAAGACTTCGGTAGTGCATTATTTTTAGTGTCACGTTGTTTGAAAATAAGCTCAGTATGTGGTACTGGGTAACTTGGGGAATTGTGAAATTATTTTCATAAGATCTGAAATTGTGCTGCGAACATGATAGACAAGGAGAAAGATGCAGCGCCTGGCATGAAATGCTAACTAATGGTTAAACCCCAAAATTGCAAATACTTTTTGCCATGCCTGCACACTATGTGGCAGTGAACTTAATGTAAGATTGCAGTCTCATTTTCTGTCAGGAGACACAGGTTTTTTCACTCGATCATCTCTTCAAAGCCAGACCTAGTTGGAAGAAACCTAGAGATATTATTTCCAGACAGATCCAGCTCTTAGTGAAAGGTTTGGTGTTTGCGTGGTGGGGGCTTTCTGGGCAGAGGATTTGAATGGATGTGCTGAGGGAGATGCCCTTTGCTTCAGGGCAGTGCCCTTCCATCAGTGACATGAGTTATATGTCAGCACAGGTGGACAGCTCTGCTTCCCGTGTTCATCACATATCTCAGGGTTGAATTAAGCCCAGTTGTGAAACAGAGCTCCTTTTATGATGGTGGATTTTGTCCAGGGGACAAGATCTGCTCTCAGCTGATCAATGGCACAAGTAAAGGCTGGTTTTTTGAGGGAAGACACCAGAGGGCAGTTGAACTGCTGTGAGAAGGTGGCATAACTCACGTGCAGATTGCTGAAGAAGGCAGGTTTTTGCTCAGAAGTAATAAACTGAAATGCTACTTTCCTCTAGGCTCATCTCCCAACATACAGTAACATAAACTGAAGGCTGGGCTGTTAAATCATACCATGCTTGTAAGCTTGTCACAGTGGTTTACTCATTCCTCAACAATCTAAGTCAGTTTCTGTCACAAATATTATGATACCTGACAGACACACAAAAAAAAAGAGAAGAAAACAGGGCTGGAAGGGGTCCCTGCCACCCCCAGAGCTGGCATGTGCAGGGCAGTGGGGTTGGGGACAGGGCCCTGATCTCTGCCCACGTCAGCTCCCAGAGCTGCACTGCTGCTCTCCAAGAGCCCGTTTGGCCACTTGGGAAGAAATTATGAAGACTCCAAATTGGACAAGACTGTTTGGTTTAGAGGTGTTTATAAGAACAAGTGTATAGCACATGTATGTTTACTGTACATGCAGAAGATTCATCTCTGCCTATATGTACTGCTGGCTTGGGCATCCTCAGAATGGCTTCCATCACTGAGATTTGCTGGAAAACATGTATTTGTTTCAATGTGATGTGATTGGGCCTTTGCATGTCCCTGTGTGACTTGTAGTCCAGCTTCACCACATGGGTTTCAGCTGGCATTCAATGATTATCTCAGCCCATGTAGGGTATCTCAGCTCTGAACTTCTGTTTCAAACGTGAGCTGAGAACTGATAAACTGGTTTGGGGAAACTTTGTTGGCATCAGAGAGGGTGGCCTGCTATGCACCAGTGGTTTGTGCAGTGTTTTCTCCCCCAGACGCTCAGCTATAAACAGCTTTCTCACTGTCAGTGTGTACAACTGCAAAGAATACAACAGCCCTGTTTCTAGAAAATTAACTAAAGTACTCATCAGTACAAGTAAACTTTGTAACAAGAACATAGGAAGGGTTGTACTACATTAGACCAAGAGTCTGCCTGGCCCTCTATTTTGATTCCAGGAAGGACCATAGGCAGCTAGTCCAGACAAGAGTAAGAACAGAGTAAGTAAGTATGTGTATGTATGATCCTTTCCCGAGTACTCTCAAGCTATCTTCAGCTTAGGGATTTCCTGGCTATGGTTTCTTCCTATATAATAAGCCTCAAGAGATGTCTCCTCCAGGTATTTGTTAGTCTCTCTTTGAACCCATGTAAATTTTTCACATCTGCAAGAGTGCAGCTGTGACTTTGGCAGCAAGTTTCTGTTGGTTCACTACCCAACCATTGCTTTTCTCTTGCTTTGTTTTGTATTTGCTTATCTGCTCTAAGTTATGTCCTCTTTCCTTGTGTTGAAAGTGACAGTAAACATTAGATTGCTATCTGCTCCCTCTGGGCCGTATCTGAATTTGTAGGCCTGTCACTTCCCTCAGGTCATCTCTTCTCCACTCTGAGAAGTGCTGCTGTAATCGCTTGTTCCTCATCCAGAAGCCATCCTGGACATTTGATTATCTTTGTTGTCCTTTGTTGCACTTTTTCCAGTTTGACAGTATCTTGGCTGAGATGAAAGGACCAGAAGCTCACTGTTATGTACTCCAGTCCTACACCCTTTTTTGCATCTGTTGCATATAGTGAAATGTGTTGTCCAGGTCCTAATGGATGGCAGTCACATGATGATGATCCATTTTTTTTCACAGCCAGGATTTCAGACCCTGCAAGGCACCCTGTCTCAGCCAGTCTTCCATAATCTAGAGACAAGACCCTGGCTTAACCCAGCATGATCAGGCAAAACGCAGGGCAATTAAAAAAAAAAAAAAAAAAAAAAAAGAGAGAGAAGCAATATAATACCAAGTATTTCAGCTGAGAGGTTTTTGGATTTTAAACTGGAGCAGAAGAAGCCCTTTCTCCCCTGTATTGGAGGAGGACTCAGCTATCAACATGGCTTAAGGGATTTAAGTTGTTCCAGGAACTATTAATAGCATATAGTTTGTTTTAAAGGGTAGTCTAATAATGCTTCTAAAATGGTTCAGGTTTAGATTATTATCTTGTGCATTTCTTTTACAGTAATGTATTTAGTCTTTTCTGCCAGGGTGTTCTAACACTACCATGACCAATGTTCTGAAATTTTACTTTAGAGACTCTCTGCTGACTGTGGCCCTATTGGGATTGTTTTCACTTCCAGCAGTACAAGAGGAGTGTTTATTTTTAAAAAAAACAGGAAACTGTTTATAACTTCAATTTTAAGCGTTATGAAAATATATTCTGTTCACATGATTTTAAACAAGCTCCCTTTCCATCTCCATTAATTTTTTAATTTAATCTCATTTGAATACAAATTATGTTTTGATCCTCGGCCAAGATAATTTCAGTAAGGAAAATTACTAAGTTTTGTGAATTTTTATTAATTTTACATTTAATAACTCAATGCCATTGTTTTAAAAAACCTGATGTTTTCTTTTTGAAATTGTAATTCTTCTGCAGGTTCCTATTTTTCTAACTACATATGAGTCAGTTTGTTTTTATATTGTGGTCTGAATTAACGTGGAGCCTGAGAAGGAATAGCAGTAATGCATTTTGGCTACCCCAGCATCATTGTTTTGTCAGTCAGGACTAATCTAATAGGACATGGTATTTTGACTAATCTAATAGGACATGGTATTCATGTGGAGTCAACCCAGAAAATAGTATTGCGTTTGTGAGCCCATTTAAATCTCAGCCACAGTTTTTGAAATGAAGGTCTTTCTTGGCTAAGAGGTCCATCAGAAATCAGCACTTGTCTCATCAATCTACAGCCTGGAGACAAAGCGATATATTAAAATATATTAATTCACTGTGCAAGAGAAAATTAAATGTATTTTAAAATATCAATTTGAAATCTGGGAGTTTTTCCAGTGCAATAACTGTGGGAAAAAAATATCTAGCAAAACTGTCAGAGTGAGAATCAGCTGAAATCTGGAAAGCGCTCAAAAGCTTTCAGCGAACTTCACTTGCAATTTGCCTGGAGGAAGCAGAACCTGAGAAGCGCCCGTCGAGGTTACGCCAGTAGCCACCCTGTGCCTGTGCTGCAGCTCACTGCTCTCACTGCTCCAGTACCTCCACAATGAAATGAAGACTGACAGATATTTTCACTTTTAGTCTCTTATGTGACAAATCTGTACAAACGATGGGCCTGATTTGTTGTAAGGGCAGGTGCTGGCATCCTCTGCAGCGACTGAGTGGTCAGGGCGGTTGATGGGATGGGTTGCAGCCCTGAAGGGCAGGGTGTGATTGCAAACTCTGACTGCAGTAATAGCCATAGATGCTCCCATAGGATTGGGCTGTATGTGCAGGGTTGGATTGAGGAAGGATATGGTGCAAGAAGGGATTTCCATATATGCACAAGGATTTGAATTTGAGAAGTCACTGAGAAAGGTGAAGCTTTGTGGCTTGAGGGTTGCAAGCACTTTCTCTGAGTGTGCCAGACTGGGTGCCCGGCCACTTCAGTCCAGATGAATAAGGAGCAGAGGATGATCGGGCTCCATGCTGGTAAACTTGTGCCTAAAATTAGGTGGCATCTGCAGAAATGTTTGATCCTGACAGCGTTTGCATTTTATTTGCCTTTGGCGGGATTACTTAGAGGAGTAAAATAAAACAGACGCTTAAGGATTGGCATAGGGAGGGTCTTAAACAATCATTGAGTATTCTGAATATTATTTGTTAGCCTCCCAACCCCAAGTTCTAGAAAGCGCAGATTTTAGTGTCTCATTAATTAATTTGCTGCCACCTTCTATGGAAATGCTGTTACTGATCTTAACAGTAACACCTGGATCTTCTGTAGCACTTCTTGCAGGTGTTTCTCAAAGCCTGTTAAAAAGAAAGTCAAGGCTGTAGTTACAATTTTACACATAGGAAATCTTCTGTGGAGACAGTGATAGTGACTTGGTTGCTGTCACCTGGTAGTAGAAGTAACTTCTCTATACATACGCATGCAATGTACCGTAAGACTTACACAGAAAAATGTAAATGCTAAAGGTAGACTTGTGTATTATATAGGGTGGTAACTAATTGTTATTTACTATTTATGAGCTAGAAATCAGAATAGGCTTGTTAAATCAGACAGAAGATGTGTGAACAGCCATAGACTGTGTAAGAGAAGCCTATGATTAGTTAGCAGTGGCACTGCCTTCTCTAATTCCTTAGAGCATGATTCAAGCCTGATGAAGACAGCAGCATCTTCAGTTTAATTCATGGGAAATCCCTGGGAACTGCATTTCAAGTTAAGGCTGAGTATAGATTTAATGTATTCAGTCACCTTAAAGAAATTTTCCCTATCTTGTCTCTTTACAGTGTATGCAAAGCAGGCAAAATGCAAAAAGGTCATGTAAATATTTGCTGTCATGGTCAGATACATTAATATGGGCTGGCAGGTCTATAGGAAAAACAGTTTTTGGGACATCTAGTTCCAATTATTGAATTGAAACATAGGCTCTAGGAAATTATAATATCCTAAGGTAACAGCAGTTTTCTTGTCCAGCTTTTCTAGACTTTATCTTCTTTCACATTTCTTCAGATTATAGCTGAAGTTGGAATTTGGAAAGAAATTGCATGAAAAGAGCAAAAGAAGGTAAACAGTCATATCAACATAACATAGAACTGTGAGCTTTTTCTGTTTCATTTATTGCCCTACGTGATTTGTGAAAGACAGGTATATGGAACAGTGAAATATGGGCCTTCCCTTGATGGCACTCATGCACTTAATTGTTGTTTACTTAACAGATTATTCCTCCTGTAGAAGAATGTTCTGTGTGTACCTGAACAAAAAATGTTTCTAAGAAGCAAAATCTTAATTAGTACATGCTCTTTAAACAGAAGCACATTCTGTCTGCCACAAGAAAGCTGATAAGCAGTATCTTTTAGATGCTGTGTCACACTGGAGCTGAATTTGACTCTATTGCAACAGGCTGTATCAGCATGGATCCAGTGGGTTCATAGCAGTGGTATGGGAGTAGGAGACGTGCAGTGTACTAAATAAAACCATTAGCTACACAAGTCTGTATCTGTCACTGCTATATCTATTAAATGTTTTTTGAATGCAGTCTTTATTAATTGTTTTCACTGCAGTAATACTAAGGCAACTCAACTAAAAATGGGACCTCACCATGTTGGGCAATATACATAGTGAGAAAATACTCCTATTGAAGGACCTTGCAACATGAATAAACCAGAATGAAAAATGGTGAAGATAAAGGAAGAGGTAGAGTAATAAGAGTCCAAACTGATAAACTGAATAAATTCAAGGGGCAGTGTCTTTCCTCTTTACCCCAAATTATGCCCACCCAGAAGGTGCAATGTCTTCATCCTGCTCTACCACCATTTCTTATTCTGATTTAGTAGCTGCAATTTGGGCTTTCAGCATTCAGTGTCTGCTGGAAGGATTTGACAGCTGGAATAGCTTGTACAGGCAAGACTACCCTTCAGAGGAAAGTTAGGAGGCCAGATGGAGCTGTCCCATGGGTCTTAGCTGGCACAGGAGCTATCACTTGGACAAATTGGATCTAATTCTTGTGTTAGGTACAATTTATAAGTGTACCTTTAATGCAGAAAGTCACACAAACACAGTATTCCTCCATTCGCACATGAGCATTCAAGGAAAAAAGTGTATTGCAGTTCCATGCATTTCAAGAAGTGCAAGATTTTGGCCAAGCAGAGAAGCATAGAAGTAGCCTGTCCCTCAGCAGTGAGGGTAAGTGGGGCTTAATGCTTTAAAATCTAACTGGGAGCTGGTTTTCATCAGTCTTCCTCAGGGGTGAACTCTGGGGCCAGTACTTTTTACCATCAGCAACCTGGCTGTTGGGATGAAATGAGCCATCAGCAGAGTCAAGTTTGACACTAAGTTTGGCAGAGCTTTTAATGTGCCGAAGTCATCTGGTTGTTCCCTGGGACCCCAGTGAGCCAGAGGAATGGGATAGCAGAAACTTCATGAAGTTCCACAGAGACAAATGCAGTCCTTCAGCAGAGGCAGAATAGCCCTGTGTGACAGCACAGCAGGGACAGACTGGTTTGGGAGCAGCTTTGTCGAAAGGACTTAGGGTCTGATAACAAGGTCACTGTATGTTAGCAGTGTGTCCTTGCAGTAGTGAAAACTGCATAGTTTGCTATAGGGAAAATTTATCCAGCAAGTTGAGGAAAGTGATTATTCCCCTCTTCTCAGCATTTGCGAGGTTGCACATGGAGTATTACATGCAGTTTTGGCTCCCCAGTACAGAAGAGATAATGACAAACTGGAGTGAGCCCAGCAAATGACCTCTTGGCATTCTTCTCCTTAACCCTGCTAGCTAAGGTCGTGGGTCCAAGATCCTATTTACTGTAGGCCTTAATGACATAACAAAAGGTGAAGCTGCTTGTTAGAACTCACTTAGGTGTATTTCTGGTGTGATGCTGTAACCAGCTGTGCCCTTCCATACTGATGGCTCAACCTGTAAACTTGCTACTGACAGTGGTGAACTCTTTAGAAGTGAAATAACTTCAGAAATATTGAAGAGAATTCCTGCAATAAATACAAAAAATTTGTTGATGAAGCAGAACTACAAAGTCATGCGTGGCCTATGTGACTTTAATGCTGCATGGCTATGGAGTATTAAAATGCTCACAATCTGCCCTTGAATGCATCACTTCTACATGGTTTAGTAGTAAAAGAGGGTTTATAAAAATAGTCACCACTCAAGTGATGTGCATTTGATACAGCTGATTTACATAGGGAGCAAATATAATTGGGTATGAGCTCACTCTCTGTCCTTGTGTTTATTCAAGAGGAAGAAAACATATTCCAAGAAATTTAATTGATATTTTCTTGTCTTTTTTGCTCCTGCCCCTTTAGAAGTTACTAACAAAAATGCCGCTATGTAAAATACTTGCTTACAGTGTCCATAAATGCTTAACATGTCTACATAGTCTTTGGCAGACACTTCCACTGAAGTTGTAGTAGTCAGCTTGGAACCTTTGGCTGGGAGCCAGCTGGCCATGGCTTACTGGCTTCTTCAGAGGTCAGGGTCTTAGCTTCTGGTGGGCAAAAGTAGTGCAGATACAAGAGCTTGCACAGGCATGATCTGTGCCTGTTTGTGTGTAGTTCTCCAATTTTACTGTGCCTGCATAACATCAGCTTTTGCCATCAGGAGTAAACTTTTACCAATTTTAACTAAAGGAGTTACTAGTGTCAGTACAGCGCTGGGCTGGTTTGGTTATACGGCTCCTTGCTCTAAAGCCAGCTTAGACCCCGTGAGTTCAGGTATGGTTCATGCCATGTGGGCATGTCCTCAGCTGCCAAGATGGGGAGGTTTACAGGCCCAGCAGCAATATTTGAGCTGAGCACCTTGCCATGCATCTGCTGCATCTGCCTGAGCTGCAGCTACAGCATGGGCAGTTCTTAACAGCTGCGTTCTCTGGATTAAAGATGCAGGATGGCTACTCCAGGCACCCTCTACACCCAGTGCTGATGGGTTCAGCTTGTGCAGGAGGCACTGCCTACACTTATTTCATTGTACTGTGTTGCATTTGATGTAGATAATCCCTGAGAGAAATTACAAATATTTTTCAAAACCTTCTGTTACTGACCCTTGGTAAAGGGGGAACAGAAAGACTTGTTTTTGAAAGACGTCTGCATTCAGGGAAGGAAAGGATGATCAAGTGGTGTGTTCACATGATCATCATCAGATCTGAGGTTTGTGCTTGTAAACCTTTCTTTGAACATGTCCTTTCACCTCTTGGGTGTTTAATTTCCCTTACTATAAAACATACCTTTCTGTTGACAGGAATGTTGTGAAGCAATTTGTAAAGAGGTTTAAGTTTCTAAGGCCCGGCTTACACATAAATGTTTTCTTCTATGGCCTGTGTTTAGTTCCGTGGCCTGTTGCCCATACAGTGAAGAACATTCAGAAATTCCAGAGGTATATCCCAAGCTAAGTTATATCAGTGTGATGAAGGGGAAAGCTTAACATCCCAGTTTGCCTTGTAGCTGGCAGTATCTAGTAGCACCTAGAAGTAGTAGCCACAGTGTTGTCTGACTTGCACTTTCAAAACAGTTGCATGGTGTAGTTTTTTTACATTGATAGTCACGCCTGTCTTCCTAGAGTAGCAGAGCATTTCACAGTCCTGCTTGTTCTGTGGTTTAGAAAACTTGGCAAAATCTTCATATTTCAGGTAAATCTCTTGTACCAGGAGCATAAGTGCAAGAGTGACTTCAGGATCATGGAGACATTAACATCTATTGTCTTTAACTTTCTTTCCAGCAGCTTCACTGGCATATGTACTGTGCCCTAACAAAATCTGTGCCTGAGTTATATTCTGTTTCTTCTTGCTTTAATTCTACTTGGGAGTAATTTCTTAGCTGAAGGTAAAACAAACCTCAGAGCTCCCACAGCTTCCATGAAGTTGGGCCTGTGGGTATTCCTGGTGTTGAGTTTCCACCAGGCAATGTGTGGGAGTAAAAATAAAGTCAATGACTTAAAAGAATGGATTTTTAGTTCCTTTATTCTGTCATGCTGAAATGGGATTTTTAGAAGTGAGCAGTGAGTTTTATAGAATAGAAAATGCCCATAAGCACTGCTGTATCATGATATGGAATCAGACAACTCAAGAGAAAAGGCAGTAGCTTTTTTAAAAGGCATGTGATTTAAGGGAGAATAAGGAAGAAAGAATTTATTATGCCTTTGAAAATCTCTTCCCCCTACAGTGAGACTGTGGTCAAAACATTTCTCTGCATTGTATGTTAAAGCTGTCTATTTTAAGGCATGGTCTTTTTGGATAACGTGGTAACATGCATATTTGCTTTGAAAATCCTGTACCCAAAGACAACTGTAATTTTGTTTTGGATCAATATTTTATAGGAGTATTGGAGGACAGGCATAGTCAATACTGTTCTGAAATGATTAAGGCTTGTGTATAAGGACGATACTCTACCATTTTGTTTGTGTTAATGGTTTCAGAAGCTCAATATTCAGCATGTTCTTAGTGGCCTGAAATGCAAAACCAGCATTTTCTGCATTCTACTCTAACTTGTAAACTGGGTAGAAAAGAAACTGACATGCAACTGCAAAACTGATATGCAAAGTCTGTTTTCTTAGCCAAAAAAAAAAAAAAAAATTGGCATTTAATCCAAGAAAGTTTCATGCCGAAATATCAAAAGTTCCTAATATTCTTTCTGAGAACTGAAAGCTATAATCAAAAAATGAATATATTTTTGCATCTCTTGCAACACTGAAGTAAATAAAATAATTGAAAACATGTGTACTTAATTTTTTCTTACAAATATAGTTAGTTTCTGAATTCTAAAGACTATTTAGCTGCATAGAGTATTTGAATGAGCACTAAAAAGCCAGTTTTACCTAGAATAACATAAAGACATGTATGATGTATCAAAATAAAGATAGGAAGCATAGTTTAATAACTCATTAAATACTGGCATTAAAAATAAAATTCTTAGGAAAACTCTCCTCAGTCTTTGAAGAAAACTAGATACTTTTCAGTCTGAAACAATTTTTCCAACCAAAGAAAAATGGAAGTTTGTAGTGGTATTCAGAAAAGTTCTGATTGCAATCTTAATAAAAGAAAAAGTACTGGCTCTTGATAGTAGTAGGAAAATTAGGTTAACAGCTCCATTTTATAAAAGAAATCTAATAAGAAATAATGGCTAGGTAATGTTGTGTAGTCTATTTAGTTTTCAGAAAAATAAATATCCTAACCTTCCTTCCCTAAGTGCAAGCATAATTACCTACACAGTGCTTAAGTGCGGGTGTTGGGCCAGATGACCTCCAGACATGCCTTCCAACCTTAGCAATTCTGTGATTCCATGATCTGCCATTTTATTGTCTTTTTACACCTTACAGACAGCAAGAGAGTAAAGGTGTTTCTTCCTGGCACAATGCAGAGACATCTGAGATGCCTTATGAAGAGCACTGTGCTTTCAGTAATCCATGCTCAGGCAGGTCATTTGCCCCTTGAATATGGATTGAATGTGTATGCTCATCTGGGCTTGCCAGTTCCCATTTACTCTGTATCCAAAGTAGTTTGGCTGAACATTTGCCTCAGTATTTACTTCCTAGTGTTGTGGATCCCAGGAAGTCTTTTAGTTTGGTTGCAGTCCAGTGGTAGCCCGTTTCCTGCTGTGCAGGTCCTGCTAAACCTTCCCACATTGGAGATTCTTGTGAGAAGACCTTTTGGTGGTCTTCAGGAGCCAGGCATGGTCTGAGCTAATCAACCCCATCAAGTCCAGTCTGATTTCTCTGTTGATTGAGATGGCTCTTAGTGCTTCAGTCCTTGGTGGGCTTTGAAGCTTGGGATGGCAAGTGGCTGAGCTGTAGCAAAGCTAATAGTACCCTCAGTGGAGCACAGACACACACTGGTTGTGTGGGTTATGTGGGAGTCAGCGTAACCCTGTCACAACGCTGGCATTGTGGAAGAGGTACTTAGTACCTCTGAGTCCTTGGTCTGTATTACCCATGGTTTTTCAATTATTGAGCATCTCATTCCCTGAAAATAGAGAGTTAGTTATATCATAATAGTGAACTTTTTGTCTTGAGTGAACAAGAATGTCCATATTTTGCAATTCAGCATCTAAGATTACTCATGTTTCTCCCCAGGTGCTAGGATGGCTATTAACAGTGCTGCGAAACTAAAAGGATCCGAGATGGCTCTTCTTTTTGTGCAAGAGCTCAGTTTGACTCCTGCTAGGAGTTTCGCCTTGGGCTTTATGCTATATAATGCCAGCAAATTCAATTGTGAATACAAAAGTCCTAGTGCTAAAATGGAAGTCTGTTCTTTTTGGGGTTTTGCTGGGTAAGTGTGAGGCTAAATGAAAAATTTGTATTTAAGGAAAATTGGGTGCTATAAAAGGATAAAGTTCTTCCTCAACTGCATTAAAAAAAAGTCCCTTGTGATTTACCAACACCTTCCTCTTCACAGCAGATTTGGCGTGTTTAGGATTTTCCATTAGCCTTCTTAATGTAAACTTCTGGTGCATCTAACTGAAGAACAGTGAAAGGCTTTTCAGCAAAGTGCAGTACTGGGACAAGGGTATCTATCAAGGCACAAGCATATCACTGTTCTGTGCTTTATTCCAATAGTGTGCTGACAAGCAAAATGTCGTATGTGCTTTATGACTATGCAGTGAGAGTTGATTTTTCGCTTCTCATTTTGTATTCCTGGATTTTGAAACCCAGATCATTACTGTGCACTTAAGAATATATGACTTGCTACTGTATTTTGTTTGTAGGTGTTTTATATCTTCAGTATGGAGATGAAACGAAGCAGTTGAGGATGCCGAATGAAGTAACAAGCACAGACACAATTCGTGCCCTTTTTGTAAGTGCCTTCCCCCAGCAGCTGACCATGAAAATGCTGGAATCGCCCAGTGTGGCCATTTACATCAAGGATGAGAGCAGAAACATATACTATGAATTGTGTGACGTGAGGTAAGTAAACATGGAATTACAACTGTTGGGTTTGTTGTTCTCTTTTAGTGCACTTGCAGAATAAAAAGGAGTGGAGTTGATATGAATCTGTCAGATAGTGGCCTGACACATAATGACATGTTCATCTGAGTAATATGGCAGATCTGGTCTGGCACTGCAGGTGCAATATCTGTTGCATGAGGCATTGATAAATGGTGTACCTTGTTCAAATAATCACATAATACACGCAGGTTCACATATTTAACATTTTGTCAATTTTAAACTGAGACATAAATACAGAACACAAAATAAACATTTACAGAAAAATTTTTTTTTTTTTTTTTGCTTTGCTAGCAGCACAAAGCCTGATCCTTGTGAGCCTGAAGTTACAAATATGAATGTCACCAATTTCCTCACAACAGTGCCAGTTATGCATCATCTGCCAAAGACCTGTGACACTGGTGACTGCAGCACCACCACATTCCTGGTTTATGTTGGGATGCAGCAACTAATGCAATCACTTCCCTTTAGTAATTCGGACGTTGATCAAGAAATGATCTGATTAACATCTGGGTGCACCTTGCTCTCCTTTATTTTGTGGAAGTCATGCTGCTTAATTAACCATGTTCCTTTAGTCCTCATGTCTGTGCTCCTTGAGCATAAGGACCAGGTTCTCAGGGCCCCTACAGTGTCTCAAACCATGCAGCAACAAAGCTCTGAGGCACACATCAGACACGTCACACTCTGTAAAACTGTTCAAGGAAATACAGCAGGCCTTTGTGCCGTCTTTTTCATAAGAAGTTATGTGATAAAAAGAATGGACAGAGGAGCATAAGATGAAGGAGAATGCAGGAAAGGTGTTCCTCTCTGCCAGTCTGCCGCTAGTGCAGGAAAATGATGTCAGAGAAGTGTACTGTCCACTGCTGCCTTGTGTCTTCTGGAGATCCTGTGGCTCAAGTGCTTCTCAGTGTCATGTTGTAGTTAAAAGAGCAAGTTGGAGATTTTCTAGCCTTGCCACTTCCTGTTCCCCCATTCCTCCTCTTAGTCTTTGAACAGCACTGCACTCCATCATTAGTCAGCCTCCTGGATTTCAGTTTCTGTTTTTTAATCTTCCTCACTTTGCAGACTCAACACCCCTGTTTGTCCACTGCGATGCCTGTGTTAAGACCCATGTGATTTTTTTGCATCATCATCACTCATCATGTACTCAAGTTTCATACACATCAGTCTATTCTAAAGATCGAATCAACTGATTAACTCAAGATAGGGGTTACTACCTCTCTGTTGCTAAGAGCATTATTGCCAACCATCATCTCGCCCATCAGCTCCTTCTCTCTCACTTTATCCCTCCATCTTCCCTTAAGTTTCAGACTAACAGTTTATGACTTCATCTCCTCCCTGCCCCCGAGAATGTGGTTGTTGATCATCTTAATACCACTCCACCTTTTTTCTTTTGCTCCCACTGCAGGCGTCACTCTGCCAACCTCAGGCCTGGCTCAATCCCAACATCTGCTTCCTCTGTTCCTATGCCTGTATTGTAGAGCATTTCTAGAGGAAATCTCATGACCCAGCTGACTTCCTTCATAACAAAATTCCCTCCTTCAGTTCTGCCACCCTTCCCACTAAGATAACCAGGAATTCCAATTTAATGGAGTCCGAAGCATGCACTACCCAGCTGCTTTTTCACCACCTTTAATAATTTCCACAACAGTTTCTTCATTTCTGTTCCTTACTCTTCACAAGATCTCGCCAGTGTCTCCCCTCAGAGAACAGATGAAATGAAGTATCATTTTTCTCTCCTTTGCCATGTCTTCAATTCTCTTATTTTTTCCTTGTCTTAAACACAGGTGTTCCAGAGGTTGTCTCATGATCCCCTCTGCCCTGTATCACTTGCTTTGTCTTTTAATTAATTTATTACTCTATTAAAGTGCCTACTCTTACATTGCAAACGTGTTTCTGTGCCTCCCAACAAAGCATACATTTTCACTCCTTAACCCCATCACCTCGTGGACTGAGCAGTCTACAACTATTCGCTGGAGTTTTACTCTTCTAATTCTGTCCTAGACCTATTTCCAACCTGTCTGGGGTTTCATTCTTCTGATTCCAGCTTGTCTTTTTTTTTTGTCTAAAAGGCAGCATTTGTGAACATCCTTTTTGTCTCAGATTTTTCATGTACTTTTCTTCTTGAAACTTTCATCTCTCTTTGTGTCAATGGCTGTTCTATCCTGATCTCCTCCTGTCTCTCTCCTCTCCTTTCAGGTATCATTTGAGAGGTCTTCCTCTCAAACATTGATTTTCTGTTGTGTTTTTTCATGGCTTAGGCCTCCTTCCTTGTCCTTTGTCTGTACCTCTATCCATTATAGTCTTATGGACCTTTAGTTTCAGCTTAACTTATGTTCTTCATTAGGCCATGACACTCCTTCCCCTTTTCTATATGTATATATATTTATATTTATCACTGGGGACTAAGCACTATCTTTCTGCTTAAGCCTATAACCTGGTCCTTTTCTTAAAATGGTTCAGGAACCTGCATCTAGTGTAGGTATCAGACTTTTCTGCATAGCATCCCTATGATGCAAGCTTTACTTTCCCACCAGGTAGTGAAAAAAACACGCAGCAAATTCATCAGCTTTTTAATAGCAACTGCTGAAATGGTCTTTTCTCAGCAATTGACACAGGTAATCTTAGGTTCATAGAATAGAAACTTGTTCACTCTTACCTATTCAAGTAAAGCAACATAGATCATTCTCCTAGTCTGACAAACAGACTGTATCACATGGATTTTTTTCATTTGTCCTCTGGCTGTATCTTTCCATCTCATTAAATACAAACTACTTGTCTTCATTATGAGGGCTCCTCTAATCCCACTTCAATGTCACTTTTCATTTCTTGTTCAGTACTAAGTGCCATCTGCTTCCACTTGGTGAATAATGCCAACTTCATTGTACATGTCTTTAATTTTCAAACAAGTGCCTTCACACTGTCTCTTGGGCAGCATTCTATCGCACTTGGAAATCGTCCTCTCCAGACATCTGAAAAGCCACTGCAGTGGTCCCCTTCCTGCTCTCTCTGTTGCACAACCTACTCAGAGCATTCCTGTGGTACCAGGATCTGTTTATTGCTCCTCTGGCTAGAGAGACTATGGTTTTCTTGTTTCTTTTTGCTCCTTTATCATTCGGCAGCTATCCTGTTGTCTTTTGTGTCTTCTATTCACTTTGTAAGCTGCTGAAGAGGTTGTGTTCCTGGGGTGTTTACACAGCACACACAGATCAGTGAGGCCTTTGAACACGTCAAGGGTGTCTGGAAGCTACAGTAATGCAAATAATAGTAATAATTAAAGTACAGTAATATATACCTGTTATCAGTAATGTTTATCTTAGAATAGCAACATAAGGTGAAATAGATTCACTTCAGAGATCAAATGCCTAGTATTTTGGTGCTTTGCCTTGCAGCAATGTTTTACTTTAAAGTGTCATGTTTCTACAAGAAATATTGACGGAGAATGCTTTTAAAACAAACACTAGTTAGTTGAGGTACCATCTCATAGCCATCAGACAGAAAAGACAGTAGATAAAATTTATTAAAATGAATAATATTGAGAGAGCTTGCTTTGGATTAGAAAGAACGTATTTCCAAGTCTGAGGCAAAAAGTGGTAACTGACACTCTCAATGCCAGTCTTAAAGCAAAAGGGTTGTGTTTTCAGGATGGAAAACAGTTTGTGTTACCTTAAATAATTTAAGAACTTGAACTTGCTGCAAGGTAGCTATTTTCCTATGCAGTCAACAAGTAAACACTCATAAATACTAAACTCCTCATCAGCCGTGCAGTTCTTAAACAGAAGGCAATGATCTGTCTCTTAAGCTGTGGGGTTTCTTTAATAACTACTTGACATCTACAACAGCAGCACAAGTTTGGACTAGTTACCCATTCAAAGCAATCACTGATTGTAATATGACATTGTAAGAAAGAAATTGGACCTGCCCAAGAATCCTTTCCTTCATTTTTAAATGATAATCCAAATGATTAAGATCAGTTCACTAGACTTGTAGCTGCACCTGGAGGAAAGGAATTCAGTCACATGTATAAGTAAATTCTCTACTGGGAAGTGAAAGGAATCGCAGCTTTGAAAGGATGTAAGTGAACATAGATTGGAGGCTTTGCTCTTCATTCAATGTGAACAAGAAATCAGCAGAACTCAGTGCAAGTGTCTAAGCCATAAATTTATTGGAAGGTAGGTTTTGAAACTATAATATAGAGAACTACCATCATCTAACTCTGTCCTGAATGTAGTAGTTGAAAGAGGAACTAATCAATGGCTAAGTGTTGGGTCCTAATTAGACAAAAATATTCTCTTAGGGCTTTCCATCTAAACCATTTGTGGTAGCTTTCATCAAAACTTTTGCTTGTTTGTTTTTGTAATTCCTGCTTTTTCCCTTCAAAAACCTGTCTTTATTATAGAGTTTAGAGGAAGGATTTATCTGCTACTGAATTTTTAGCTTTTGTGGATTTTTTTTTCCAGGTTTGTGAACAAGCTGGTAATTAAAATTGCCTCAAGAATAATTGCAGTTAGAAAGACTGCTTTTCTTTTGATATTCTTGCTTCTTAGAATAGAAAAAAATCATGTGGGAGGAGTGCACAATAAAACATGGAAATATTAACTAAATCCTTTTGAATGCTATGTAAATGTTGAAGCTCTATTGTCTTCAAAGTGTTCTCGCTCTATGGCAGGATCTTGAAAGAAACTTAACACTATCTAATTTTTGTGGGTGTGGAGTCGTAGTGAAAGAATGATACTTCCCATGGGAAAGAGAATCAAAGCAGGCTTTTGTTTGTTTGTGTGTGTCTAAGTTATGGCATTTAGGTTTTTGTTGTAAGGAGGCTGCAGACCTACTATGTTTTATGTTACCTGAAACTTTCAGTCAACAAAGTAAATAAAACTACTTTCATCTATTATCGTTGCTGATTCTTTGTATTCCAGGAATATTCAAGACCGATCTTTCCTTAAAGTTTACAACAAAGATCCTGCACATGCATTTAATCACACTTCCAGAGCTGTAAATGGAGATATAAGGGTAAGTACTACTGCTGCATTTATACTCTTCTTTCCTCCAGCTTTTATGTTAAATGTTTAAATTCTTAACTGTACACAACAATTCATGAAATTGAGGGTATATATTCACACATATATAAAAGAGGGATTTTTTACCAAAGTGTTTCTTAAGTGATTTGCCTTTTCCAGTTACTTGCCCTGAGCATTAACTGGTTGTTTTCTGTTGGGTTTTTTTTGCTCTTGTTTAGTAGCATTAAAGCATGTGAATGAAAACATAGACTTTAGTTACTTATTTTGTGACACAGACAGTGATCATAGTTTATACAACTTCTTATTTTGTTTTTCCAAACCCTTTACAGTGATGTGTCTCATGGTGTTAGTTCACTCCAGCAAGGCTTCAGCATGGATTGGTTTGTAGTGACTGAGCAGATGTACCTAGCTTGAAATATATTGAAACACTTTGTAAATGACCATTTCAGATAGGAAATTATGACGAATACCCATTGTGGTGTAAATGGTTTTGTCTTTTTCTAAACTTTTCTACCTGTACTGAAAAAGGACTAGTATATTTACATTTTCAAGTGAACATTTTATATTGGGAAACTACAGAGAATGCATTTGAAACACATTTGATTTCTCTCTGTCACTGCCTCTATCTTTTACTGGACTGTGATTTCCCACCTTGATTCTGAAAGGGCAGGAGATGGTACTGTGCAGCACCTCATCCACGGTGTTACTCACAGTTAATGTTGCAGCACAAGGTGGTGGTGAGATTACACAACCTCATCTCCTCCCCACCCACCAACGGTACAACCAGATGAGCTCAATGGGGCCAGAAGGGAATGCCACTACTGTCCTACGTGCTTTGTGGCTTTTCTGTGTGCTCCAGAGCTGAATCGACTGTGTAGAAAATTTCCTGTGAAGTGATTTGCTTAATTTTACATTTGCTTCTTGGTTTCATTATCAATTCTGAGCATGTCTTGCTGCTTTATTATTAATATTTCATGTAAGCACTTCTGCTGTTTCAACAGTTCGAGGCCTCATTATTTTAGAAAGATTGCAATAGTTTATTTACAGGCACTATTCTCAACCACCTCTCATTTATGTACTTCAATTACAAAATGGTCCTTTTGATAGGTCAGAATTCTAATTACTTGATTATTCACACTGCTGCACACACAACACAAGAGCGCAAATAGATGTGCTTCAAAGAGCTGATGTGATAGTTTTTAGTGTCTTCTTTAGGGTCCTGAAATTCCTCAATTCTAGCTACATTCCTGTAGCAGTAGCAGGCTGTATCCAATATAGCTCATTCATACTCAAAGCCACGACATGCTATCATTGTGCATGATGACATTAACTCATGTAACAATTTCATTGTGGCTTTATAAAGTTATACTATGCTGTTCTTGTTCCATGTGCAGTGGCTGCTGAATCTACTGTGTATCTACTGTGGCTTTATTTGTATGCTCTAGACCTGTTTTCAGATATGGTTAACTACTGTGTTAGCTACATATAATCAAAAGGAAGGATTGCTTCTTTGGCCCTCTTCCAGGTATTTACTGCCTAACAAGAGTTGTTCTGAACACATGTGCTGCTTCTGTGCAAGAACTATAACAATTTGTATTGCTTATTTTAAAATACTGTACTGTACAGCAGATATGCATACACTTGATATGTGATTTAAGCTGAGCTATCTCTCTTGAACCATTCTATGATGCTATGATTTTTTGGCTATAACACAAAAGAAGTGGTGGTTTCATGACAGAACATTGTGTTTTGCTCTGCTGAATTACCAAAGATGCCATTTCAAAATTCTGTACATCCCATCCCACAAAACAGCTATTTTCTCATTTGTCTTCTTTGCACTGGCAAATTTATTGTCTTTCTGGTCTGAGAGTTGAAGTCAGAGCCAGGATGTTCAGAGGGGATTTCTGGAGAAATGTGCAAAGTCTTCACTTTGATCTATGTGAACTTCTGCACTTCAAAGTTGCGAGCATGGAAACAAGTGATTTCTTGAGCTCCGGAAACAATCAAACCTCTTTTTTTAAGGATATGTCTCTTCTGGTTGGGTTCTTCCTTGTGCTGCAACACTCAGATCCTAACTGAGGCTTTTCCCAGAGTAGAGTGTTGTAATATTCTCTTTGATGCTCATCCTCTGGAGTCTAAAAAGCTGGAGTACACACTGCAACTTTTTATCTATTCAAGAGAACTATTGTAGGATCTTCTTGCAAATCTCTAATTTGGCAAAATTTGTAGGGACATAGGAGTCTAATGGTTTCTACCCTTCAATTAAATCTGGTTGAAATTTGCCTCCAGATTCACAGGTTATTAGGTCAGGAGAGACAACCGTGAAGAAGCAGATGGATTACCTGTCTCTCTTTCCTTAGCAAACCATATTTAAGGGGGTGGAAAAGTGGGGGAACTAAGTGAGAAACATGTACATTTTATGTGCTAGTATTGCATGGTAGCCAAAAGATTGTGGAAAAAAAGCTTGCTTCTCATCCTTTCTTTTGTGTTTTTGCATCTTTGCATCGGGTAAATTGATCTTAAATTTCATGTGATATATGAGTGCTAAATTCACTACAGCGGGAAGTAGGGAGTAACTCCTGTAAATATTGTGTTATGCATCATGGATAACTGTTTCATAAAACCTACAGAAAATAAGCTTATCATTAGACTGGTTGAAAGAACAGTATTTAGAATATCACGAATTAGCTCTTGTAAATACATTTTTCCATGGTGATAGTGTGAGTGTGGTTTTATCTCCTGCCATATGTGAGTTAAAGCTTTGGGTTTTTTGAGGTTTGGGAAAGTTTTGCCTTTACAGATTTTTCTACTGTTTGCCTTCTTGTCCCTTTGGAACCTTTATCCCTGGGTTTGATGATGTTCAGACTTCTATTCGTCTGATTTATAATCATTTCCAGGTAACAAACCCAAAATAATCTCAGAAAATAATGTTAGCTGCCAGCTTGGACACCTGTTTTAACTACCAAACAGATGTGAGACCTGTATAAGAATTGGCAGTAACACTTGAAGTATTAAGTATTATCCATATGGACAAGAAGATTCAGAATGTGCGAGAGGAATGTGGGATCTGTGAGTTTCAGATGTCCTATCAAACTGCTCAGCTTTCATGTCTATTAATCCTAATTTTCCTGGACTTCTTTCTATTTCATAGATTTTTCTGAATGGATTGTGCTTGAAAAAAGGCATTTTGCTCAGGGTCTAAGCAAGCTCTAAAGGATGCTTTCTCTTGAAATACTTCAGAGCGCCTTACTTACTTACTGATACTGTGCCATGACTGTTTACACCTTGAAGAGCATCATTTCTTTGACAGGTCTGCCATGTTGAATGCTGTTCAAGCAAGAGGTAGCCACATAGTGCCGTCTCACTGAATATTTGTGTTTGTGCTCTTTTTGCTTTTATAATCTTTTCCCAAAATGTACACTGAAAATGTGTAGCAGCTTTTTTTGGGGGGGGAAGGGGGAGAGAGAGTATCTTTACACTGCTGCATTTCATTCATTTATTTCTTCACCTGAGCTTGTAATGTTTATCAGCATTTTCTAGGTCTCTGGGCAACAATACTTTCTTTTGACAAAATACTTGTCTTGTGTCCAAATGTTTAGATTATCTTTTTATTCTCACTGGCATTGTTTTGAATTCCAGTGCAAATGCATGTACACAGCCATGTTGGTCTTTGCCATTAGAATTCACGTTCGTGATTTGCATAGATTTGAAGGGGAAGAGGCTTTCTCGGACTTACAGGGTGTAAAGTCCAGGTTGCCTCTCTTCTCACATTCAGCAGTGGTATGTAGATTGAATGGAACCAGATGATACTAAAGTACTGATGGCAGATTTTTGTATGTTACTGAATGAATTGGATTTCTTTGGAAGTGTCGCAGCTGCTTTTATACTGGGCTGTTGCCATGAGCCCCTGGTGACTCCAAGTGGAAATGATTCCTCCACTGAATGTGCCCATCTTATTTTTTGTCCTTGTTCCCTACACCATCCTTTTATGGAGTGGCTAAATGGGGAAGAATCCTAAATTATAATCTCCCCCTTCTGTTGATGCAATTTGTCTGCATTTCTGGTGGCACAGTTGGTTACTAATAATGTTGGTTTATGCAGTGATTTGTTTGGGGCCTCATCAGTCCGACAATTTTGAGAATCAGGAGGGAATTTTTACTTCATAACTAACCGGTGGATATTTTGCTTGGCAACCTTACTTTTCCTAACCACCTGCCCTAAAGTCCGTGTGTTACACGTGGTTTTACAATGTCCTAGACCCACCATATTCTTGCTTAATTCCCTGATTTGCATAAGACCATAGCAGGTCAGTGCTTTATCCGAGAACTCAGCTGGATGGGTGAGGCCAGAATATCCGAAGAATGCTTGTTCTGGCTGCTGTTGTACTGAGGTACACTTTGAGGTGTTCTGGATTTTTTTTTTATAGACTGTTTCTCCAAGAAAGAACAATTAGGACAAGCTAAGTAAGAGGTGAGTTGGGGGTTTGCAGGGGTACCTGGAAGCTCTATATTTTCTGGGAGTTAGAATGGCAAAAAAATTATTATGTTCCTCGCAGCAATGCGGGTTTGGGCTGCCAAGGTGAGAGTGGTTGAGTTAAAATGAGTTGTACAGTAAAATGAGACAGACGTTTGATAAGATGGGTAAACTGGTGTGACAAATCGCTTTTATTAATGAAATTGAACAACAGCAAATTTTCATTCATCCTCTGAAAGTGCCTGGCTAGCAGGTTGCTAACATTTTAACTCTCTAGAGTTAGATGCAATTTCTGAACTTAAAACAGCCCTGCACGTGCTAAAAACCCTCAAACAACTCCCCAGGAATTGAAAGCATTCAAGGATTCTGAAATTCAGTTTTGGTTTGCAGGAAATACAGAGAGATAACAAAAGCAGGATCATCCCTTTCTGTTCTTAAGGTACCTGTACTCATACATCCAGCTTCTTTAAGATGTTTTAACTTGTTTTCATTAGATTGTTTGTGATCTTAACATCAACAAACAGAAAAGCTGCAAATGCTGCCAAAGTTACATTTGCTCATTGCATACTACAGCTTGAAAAAAATTTACAGCTCCTTGAACTACATAAAGGTATTTAGAAAAAAAAAAAGTATTTCTTGGAAAAGATTTCAAGCAATAAATTGGGTGAATGCATTTTAGTGCTAGGATGCCAATAGGACAGCATTTTTATAAGTTGCCATGTGTTTGCCTTACTCATTCTATTGCTGTAAGACTTTGTTTTCTTTTGGGAAGAAAAAGAAAAAAAGAAAAAGCAAATGCTAATGTCTCTATTATCTGATAGAGACCTTCCAAATGATACAAATCTCATCTTTCCTGCTGTTTTGCTGTCTGCTTTTTCTAATGCTCTTTTTGTCATTGAGAGGTTATGACAACATGAGCCATATTGTATTTATAAACATCACGTGTTTCCTTGATATGACTTGCAGTGTCTGCCAAACAGAACACATGGAAGAAACATTTCTCATTAGCTCAGCATTGGTTTTGGTTATACTGATTTCCGGGACAGGAAAAATGCCTTCCTTACTCAGATTTAACTTTCATACAGTAGAAAGAAAGCGTCTGAGTGTCTATGAAATCTCTAGAACAGAGACGCTGCAGCTCTTTTAGCCCACATACTTTGTCTGAGGAAAAGAGAAAAAGTGGTTTATTTTAAAGAGAAGATGTAATGACATGTATTGCTGAAACTAATTCTGAATTAAAATACCTGCCAAAGTCGTCTAGAAACAGAACTCACCAAGAGATGTAAGGTAAGATGATGCTTATAAATAATGAAAGATATCTAATTCCTTTCCTTCTCTCTCTAAAAAAAAGACAAAAAACCAACCAAACAAAAAAACCCCAACCCACAAACAAACAAACACCTAAAGTATATTTTCAGATTAACTGGGAATTATGAAATGAAAACAGTGAAAACTGTTTCTTCTTCTTTGAGCCATACAAGAAAATAAATGTTTAATTGCTCTCTGAATCACCAAACTCTACTCTCAGATTTTATACCTAGTTTCAAATCTGTGTATTAAATATAAACAGTTATTTTCCAACTTCCCATTACAAATCTTGCTGAGTTTTGAACAAAATACATAAAAGAAGTCTCTGATGTTCTGAATTTTCTTTTACTGATACAGATTTCACTACTTTTGCTTTGAAAGGATTGTCAGTAATTGCCAATTATTTATGGAACTACAGAGCTGCAGACACTGAGCACTAGCTGCATCAAATCAGTCTGTGATGAAAGACTGTAAATATACCTGTTCTCTTTCATTCATATATCCTTTGATATACAATGCCTACTGCTGTATAAAGTCTAAATTAGTGGGAAAGTGGATAGAACTTTAAGGAAAAAAATATTTCTTTAAAAAAAAATATTTTAGCTACACATAAAACAATATATAAATCTCAAACGTTATCTGGCAAAAAAATTGGTCTGTTCTGTTTAAAGATACAGATCCTATACAGATGGATGGGTACTGCATTGTGGCTTTTTTAATGTGATGGCTATTTGCTTTGAAGGGTTATGTATTATATTTATTTCAAGAACACTGTGTATAAGGAATATAACTGTGTAGAACCTATTACTATACCAACATTTAAAAAGATATCTTTTTTAAATTTTCAAATAATGAGGGTGGATTTTAAGTTTATATCAAGCTGGCTGTTGAAAGTGTCATGTTCTTGATATTAAATGACTGAGGGAACATGAGCTTGCCACACCCATGGAGTAATCTTCCAGTTAGACTGTGTCATATGGTAGATATCACATACCAGTTACCTGGAAACTCCCTGAGAGTTTTGTCTGTGGGAACAGATCCATTTGCAACCACAATACAGTTGTTTTAGTGGAAATTTTAGAGGGAGAGTTCTTTATTTGCCCCAAGCTATCCTGCCTTTCATATTGAGATTTGCTTAGAGCTTGCTCTGTAGCTGATGAAGTTACTTAGTGACAACATATGATCTGTCTTATGTGAAGGTCTCTTCAGCCCTTCGTTAAAATTAGAAGTGTTATCGCTCGCATAAGTCTGAGGTTCTCAAACAAATCTTTTGCTGCCCTCAGTGGGAGCTTGCCCTGAATAAAAACATAAGGATTGGGTTTGAGTCCATTTTTATAGTCTACTAGTTTCTGGTTTTATTCTTACTCCACCTCTATTTGCATAATATTTCCTTGTTCCAATTCTTTAGATGTTTTAACTCTTTTTTTTTTTTCTTTCTTTCTTTTTCCCTCCCTGCCCTTGCTTTTAGTAGAGCAATTTGCACTAATTTGACAAATGATAACAATACTCAAGGCTGTGACCTCCTTTATTAGGAGAGGAGGTCCTTCTTTGTAAACCAGGTAGCTTATCTGAATTGCTGGAGTCTCATAAGACAAAGTCCAGCCAAGCTTTATGACTTTCAGTTATCTTTCTGAATGAGCTGTTACTTGAACAGGGGTAACAAATCCCTTGTGCAGGTGGATGGTCTGGTACTACAGTTCCTACAATCCAAGTAAAGTTAGAAGTGATGTTATTTCATCTTCAAACCTCCCATTCACATGACATTCAGGATCTCAGCTTTCCCAAGTTATCCACATTTTTGATTTGTGAATTTCTTCACAAATTATGACCCAGATTCTCTGCTTTCCACTGAGTCTTTACTTCAGTATATGATTAGATGTCTGCTTCTAGATAAGCCTAATGAATACTAAAGAGAGTTAATTTTATCCCTATCTTCCTTTTAACAAAGAGGAGTTAGCCAGTACCTGGTGCATAGGAGTACACAGCTACATATCTGAGGACCTTGATTCTTCTTCATGTTGGATTGTACTTTTTTTTTAATAAAGCCTCTGGAAAACCTATCAGACTTCTGACAATATGAGCAGTAAAAATATCTTTGCTTGGATACATGTTAAGATCTGGAGTTAAAAAAAGCCTCAGCTGGAAAAAGCAAGACAGTTGCAAATATCAGCAGGCAACAGGACTCCATGAGAAATGATGTGATGCTGAAATTATTTTTTGTGATTATATGCCCTTCTTACATCATTGCAAATTAGAACTTTGTGTGACTAAGTGAAAAGACCGAAAGGGTGTGTTGGGTAAAGAGCTAGACCCTCAGTCACCTAATATTTACCATAGATAGCTTGATCTCAGGATAAGTTAGGTTGTTTACTTCAGCCATACTGACCAATTTATTTTGGGGGGCAGAAGGAATTAAAATGAAAAGAAAGCATACAGCTTAAACAGTAGGGTAAGAAGTTTGTGATCCAAGAAGACTCTTAATTGAGGTACCAGTAGCACTTCTAAAGTAGCAAAAGATATACTTACAATTGCAAATACTGCTGGGCCTTATAGCTATGAGATGTAGTGCAGCTTGGACACTTACATGGAAAAATCCAGTTATATATAATGCTTCCGTGACCATTTCTCCTACCAATAGTGCTGACTCTAAAACTCAGCACAGCAGTTTATTTCATCTAACTTGTTATATCCTTAATATTTGAAGAAACAGATAGGTACAGGTGTAAACACGCTGCTTAGGTCTTTTAACTCTCAGCTCTTTTTTATAACATTTCTATATTATTTATGTCCTAACCTATGCCATATATCTCTAACAGAAATTGTATTTTGACTCAATTGTCTGGTAATGCCAAAGGAGACCAAGGGTTATGCTTTCCTTTATGTTCATTTAACCATATCAACTTGTTCAGTTTTATTTGGCTTCAGTGCAGTGAGAAGAGATACAAATATGGAACAAAAATAAGAGCTGAGTCGTTAGTACAGCGAGTCAGAAAGCCATGCATTTATTTTGATTTATGAGTGCTGTTACTAACAGTATTTTTTTTTTTTAAAGAGCAGAAATCTGATATACAGCATATTTAAACCAAATAAAAATGCTGATCTGTACCAGAACTGTACATGTTTGAAACTATTCCTTTTTTGGAAGAAAAAAGGGATGACCCCATCAGTTCAGTGGTGCCCTGAGGAAGTGCTGAAATTGAGACTGGTCTGAAGGGTTTGGCTCCCTGTGTTGGTGGTGACTGTCTCTGTTATGTACATGATGTGCTTGATCTCTTCAAGGAAATCAGGGAGATGAGAGGAAATGCTTGTTGCATCTTCATGAATTACATGACCCCTGTTCTCAGAAAATTCTACCTAAAAAGCAAAAGAAACAAACAGTTGGTTTGAAAGTAAAGAGAAATGATTGGCTTGAATGCAGTATTAGTTAAGAGGGGTAGCATAATGTTAACTTTAAAAACAAAAATCAGTAACAGCTTTTACATGTTCAGTCTAAACAATCTAATAGCTTATGGGATGGGTGGGCCATGCTATACTGATGAGATAAATGTGGATATTGGCAAAACAATGATATAATTATATAAATCCAACCTTTTTAGGATTGAAATGTGTTATGTTTCAGTGTGTTTATATTTTTGTCATTTGTGATAACACCCTGAAAAATCTTGGCTTAAATGCCAAGAGGTTTCTTAGTGTACTGACTACTCTATTCTGTCTGGAGAATACACTGAGGGACCATAGGAAAATCAAGCATGAGAGATTTATTAACTTCTCTCTGCTTAATTGGACAATTTTAACAATTTTTTTCAACTCTCACATTCCATTTGTTTGTAGGAAATGAAATACACTCATAAATATACAGAAATGAGAGCCTGTTCACTGATCTGGATGTTTGTCTTGCTGATCAGAAACCAGCGCAGTCCAGTAGTGGGGAGATATGTCAACAAAATGTTGCTGGGGGAATAAACCTCCACACAGAGGCACTGTGATTTCAGTCAGGCCAATGCAAAATGTGCTGCATCTCATCCATCATTTTGCTCAGAGTCCCTGAAGTGTGGCTAGACTGGAAGCCCTCCTGGGACTGCACTGGGTCAGGCACTACATGGCCTTGTGCTCCCATCCGTTGCCAGCAGCGTTCACCCAGTGTGTCACCAAACTTGTCTCGCTGACAGCTAATCTCTGACAATGTCAACTAGGGAGTGTCCACAGGTTCAATACAGGTGTAACCAGGCTAGTCCAAATATAGAGCCTGCTTCTCTATCTAGATTTAGCCTGATGGACGTTGTAAGCTCCACGTTTTATGGCAAGAAGTGTAATAGCTCTTTACCCTTATCTTTCTGTTAGATTCTGGTTTACACATGGAAAAAAAATGTGGTCTTAGTCTATGGATGGGAAGGGTCGTTGGACATTATGATGGCCAAAGAACTCACGATGTGCACGTGTGCTTGGGGTCATAAGTCTCTGTGGTCAGGAGGGTTGATAACATGGTGGTATTGATACGGGAAAAAGTTTTCTGAATAGTAAGGGCTGCGTGCACATGTGCATGCACACATGTGCTGTGTGTCTCACCATTTGTCAGAGCTCGGCAGTGGTTTCATCAAAGCAGAATTTCTATTGTCCCTCTTTAATGACCAGACATGTACAAAGGGCAGTAGCCACCTCAGCTGTTACCTCTCAGCACTCAGTCCCACTGTACATCAGGTCTCAGAGATGCTGCTCTAAGGCCTGATATTTTCTGCAGTGTCTGAAGAAGATGAAGCTGTTTTGAACCTTAACTGCATCTTCAGTGGGAATGGCTGAACTAAGTACTAGATTTCAAAAGCCATTTGTAGCTTCAAAGTGCATCTCAGATATCTTTGCTTTGAATATGAGAGTAGAATTCAAAGGCAACTGATGGTCATAGTTTCTTTGCCTGTGCCCTTGAGCATTCACAAGTTGCTCCAGCGGGCATTTACCTGAAGTGCTCTGCTCACTTCTTTCCTAAAAACCACCCTCATGTTCTGACCACCCTGTCAAAAACCCCACAAAACCTCAGAATATTAAACTAAAGAATTTTTTGTTGGATGCATTTTCTTTCTCCTCCATCTCTCCTTTTCTTCCTCTCTCCCTCTCCCTCCCAAGCCTGCTATACTAGGCTACAGTGTTGCAATAACAAGAACTAATGGAAAATCTTTTATCCTTGAAGAAAATTTTCATTAGTTTATGTTTTTCCACTCTCATTGTTTCATCATTCTTTTATTGAATTTTTTGTTGGATTTCCCTTCATATGTTATAGTCTCTTCAACTTCTCTTTTTCTCATCAGTTCCTCACCTCCTGGCTTAAGTCTCCTATTTTTGTTTCTTTGTTATTATCCCTTTCTTGTTTCCCTATTTAGTTCTCAGCACTCTGTCTCCAATATTGCCCTCTTTCATCTCTGACCTCTTTCACAAACTCCTATTACTGTCCTTCACCCTGTCTTGTTCCCTTTTTATTTTGTCTTTTTTCTTCCCTCTTTCTTCTGTAGTTTTACAATCAAAATTCCCTATTACCTTCACATATAATTCGTCTTTACCTCCTTTATCTCTTCCCAGTGTCATAGAATAATGGAATCATTTAGGTTGGAAAAGACCTTTAAGGTCATTGAATCAAAGTCATGAGTTATGTATTAATTAAATGTTTGTAACATGTGACTCTTGCTATTTTTTATTAATATTTCTGCATTACATATGGACTAAGCAGGAAAAATTTCATGCTACAAACTCAGTCTTCTACATTTAGCCTTCAAAAAGGTGAGGCATAAGTAAACGTGGAAATGCTTCTATATTGGTCTGTTGATAAATAAATAATGTTTATTACCAGTTGCAGGATAAAGACCCTAAAATCTTCAGTCAGTCAAACAGGAGCCCCAGGCCAGGTTGGATCCACCAAGGTGGATCAGAGCAAAGTCCATTGCATGGACTATCAAACTGCAGCTGGAATGAATATTCAGTATCTCTTCTAGTTATAACATCTCAGCTTGACTTATAAAGAAGGAAAAAAAGGGAAAAGAATGACAAACGGAGCAGAGGGAGCTAAATGGAAAGACATATGGGCAGGCTCACTAAAGAGAATTGGGAAAAAAAGTATAATCCTTTTAAGCTTAGGGTAGAAATTGCCACCCACTACAGTCAGTGGTGAGAGGCTGGGAACACCAAAGGGCAGCTTGTCCCACGCGATGAAGGTGAATGAGCTGACTCTGGAGGGTGACTGACCGACTGTCTTTTAATGCTTCATTAGGAGAGACAAGTCTTCCATACAGAGCAACTAATAGTGCTGTCTTAACTTGTGAGAGGTGCTTAACTCATGTAAGTCTGCGATACCTACTGTGATACTTTCCTATAGCTAGGAAAATGTCTTTGTTTAAATAAGTACAGAAATGAGGGGGAAGCATGAGGTTTAAATTACAGGGTAGAGAGACAGACTGCAGACCTGACGTAATAGTTGAGTTTTGCAGAACCTTCTTCATGCGACTCCAGTGAGAGTTGGCTATGTTTGCTCTAGTAAACTTAAAATAAATTTTCAGAGGCTTATAGAGGTTCCAGCACAGGATTTCCCACTTGTACTTTCTTGCTTTTCATTTATTTAATCCCTAAAGGTCTGAAATTCCTGATAATGTTGATCTGCCATCCCCAAAGGATGGGCCAAAAATGTACTTAATGCTGGTATGCAAAATGTATATGTGTGTGTGTGTATATATACATAATGTTACTACACACTGCGGGCTCCAGCTGTTCTACTGAGAGTGCTTCTTTGCCAGCAGTGAAGCTGTAGAGCTGCCTGTCCCCTTTATAGTGGTTCATTCTAGCTAGTGGTTATGTGCTCTGCAGTACAGGAGGGCTTTTTGTTTGTTTGCTTGCCTTTTTTTTTTTTAAGAACTAGGGAGCTTGGAATAAATATAAGAAAACTTTATGGTACTTGTGTCTACCCCAAGGCATATCTGATTCACTGCATGCCTTCAGAATCAGTAAACAGAGGGAATAACAAACAATGTATATGTTTAGGAGAAGATAGTGTTGTCTGTACAAATCTAGTATGTGTCAGGCAGCCAGAACTGTTCTGTTCTCTCCCTGTTTGTTTAGCTTGGCCTGTCAAATTCAGAGAGCTTCTGTAGGCTTTTCAGCCTTCGGGGAAACACCACACACATCGCTGTAGGTATAAATAGGGGGCCTTGAGTTGGAAAGCTGATGTGGAAAAGTTGAGGCCAATTTGAAAGAGTTCCTCAGGGTCATGGAGAGCAGTGCGGAGTGCAGGGCATAGCCTGACTGGGTGCCAGGGTGTGTGTCACCTTGATGCCTTTGCGAAGGACAGCAACTTGGTCTCATTTTTGCCATGGGGAAGCAGCTGAGACTGGGATTGGGATTGGATATGACCACTTTTTTCTTCCTCTGCTGAATGTTTGAAGGCAAAAGTAGAAGTAGATCTCCCTCCTTTCACTGCAGAAAGTGGATAACCACACTGAGAGGTTTCTGTCATGATGCTTGCCTAAGCAGAGGGAAGAAAGTTGCTGATGGTGGTTCTCCAGCTTCCTTCAAGAGTCTCGTGTATCACAGGCTTCAAATTAAGGAGATCCTGCAGGCAGCTCCATACATAGGTCTCTGTTGTCCTATATCGTTGGTTTCTTGGAACAGAATTAGAAGCTGGGTGGGCTATAGGACTGGTGGGGTGGCATGAGACCTTCCTTGTAAAAAAAAAAAAATCACCTCGAAAACCCCAAACACAACCCCCCAAAAAAGAGGAAAATAATGCTTCATTTGTAATACAGCTGTAAAAGCCATCATTAGCAAAATGTCTTCCCATTTGGATGTTGCTGGACTGAACTAACTTGCTGCATTTACACAAGACCTCATTGACTCCATCACAACCTTTCTCCAGAGTGCTGAGCACGAAACCAATTCCTGAGTAGTGACAAGCAATACAGCCTGTAAGCACTCCCTTGCTTTCTGTCAAGGAAATGGTTGTTTAGAGCAGTACAAGGAATTAACTGCTTAATTATTTCCATCCGTGAAATATTATTAAGGGAATAAGAATCGAAAGAGCTGTTACCAGGAACAAAAAGAACTTTGATCACCAGTCAAGCAGGAAGTTACATCTATGCCACATGTGTATACCCCACAGTAGACTACAAAATATTATCTGGCTTTATAATTGTATGTTTTACTGATGTTGTGCATCTAACAGTTTTTCACTTAAAAATTAGGGAAGCAAACAGAAAATAATTTAACGTGATGGGCAAACTGATGGAAAGATCCAACAGACCAACGTTGTTAATAATGTGGAAGAAAGTAGGGTGACTGGAGATTTAGCTCAGTGATAATTATAAATTATAGTGATAATTTATGATTATCACTAAGATAGGCACCAACATTGATTTTAAAGTAATAAGCTAACCTAAACTTCAAGGCTTGATCTCAGTGAAGCATAGGGTGTTGCACCTCTTAGGGGCATGCCCTTTGTTTATACCAGGGGTTAAACTGAAAATGAACTCTTGTTCTGTACAGTACATTATAAATAAATATATGGCAAGTAATTAAACACAGGATAATACATGGCAAGTTAGACAAGGCTTGAGGGCTCTGATAAAATAATTGAAATGGAAGGTGATGCTTGAACGGTTTCTAAGCATTGTTAGAACATAAAAATTACAGCCTCAGTAATGATATATCTGTGCAATATTTACTATACTATCCCTGATGTATTTTAAAATTAAAAGAAGATTCATTCCTCACATGAAAAACTTTTTGTGTCTATCAGACGTACCTGAAGACTTTTGCACATATTGCCAGATGGATGGAGAACTAGTTATAGTATGTCTGATGTTCTGGGATACACTTTGTCATGCTAGAGCCCAGTTACTGAAAATCTGCATCCTACCACCTTGCAATTCATTTCAGAGAAACTGCAGTGAAATATAGTGGGTTTTTATCCTGCATATTAGCACAATAATGTGATTTCTCACTGCAGGTCTGTTAGCCTGTAAGGAAGAACAGGGATGGAAGACTATACTTTGCAACTTCTGGAAAGCATGTGTGTCATTAAAGTGTGCTAGGATAATTTGCTTGTGTTTTTTACTTTTGATGGTTTTGAGTATGGTTGGTCAGCAGACCTAAGCAGTGTTTTAACTAGGTCAAGTATATACATCCATTCATTAAAAGGGGATGCTTGACTGGTTAGTTAAACCTGCCAAATATAAACCAGATGCTTCAATGGTAAATACTGTTTTAGTCCTATCCTGCAAGAAACAAGCCTTGACTGATTAAATCTGAAATTTTAAAAAAATAGGTCTAACATTGTTTCTGTGCCATAATAACACTTCATTATAGTTCTAGTGCAAATATTTAATAAAAATAACCTTTTAAAATATTTTACAGTGAAACTGAAAAACATTTAAGACAAAATGAAATTTATTTTTTTTTTTACATTTTTGAAGAGACTGCTTGAGTTAGATAAACATAAATTTTCCAAAGTTCTGGTGAAGACTGATACATACAAATTTACAATGTATATTACAAATCAGAATTCACAGCAGCTGTCTACAAAGCTGGAGGACTTCTCTGCTGGTGGGATGGATGTAGTAAGGGGTGGAACACCTGGAGTTTTAGTTTTGGCTACCAGATCTGCTCTGCTCTTTTTCCTGTTATTTAAATGCTTTGTGTCAGATTGCCTTTTTGTAGCGGAAATGAATGATGCCTCCTTCACTAATGGCTGAGAGGCTCAGAGCAGTACTGTCAAATAGAAATGTTATTCCAATAAGGTCCCATTATAACTGGTTCTTTATGGTGGTATTATTGCATGGTCATGTGCTTAAATTGTATTTTGATTCTTTTGAATGCCAGTCATAATGATAGATGCAATTTTTTACTTGCATATAAACAAAAATGAGCAAATAAAAAAAAAAAAACCCAACAAAACACACCAACAGAAAAAAAAAAACAACAAATGCCCCTCCCACCCCAGAAGGTAACTGCACTCCTGTAAAATGCCGGTGTCATGAGATTTGCCCCTGTGATATTTAAGTGCCATCTCTTTTAGACTGTAAATACTGTAATTTTAAGAAAACATTTTCTATATTCTATGATCATTAGGGGTGAGAGTACGAAAAGAAATTTCTGTTCTTTTTTTTTTTACATTTACTTTCTCTATTGTTCCCTTTTAAAAAACCAAAACCAAAGAAACCAACCAACCAACCCACCACCAACTAATCATAATGGCTGGTGTGGTGTGCTGCAGAGATAGCAATGCGATGGATTTATGGGGGCCCCAAAGTTCAGGTTAGCCAAGCAGCGCAGGTGCCAGGTTAATGAGTAGACAGTCTCCTCCACGGGAGGGGCTTGTGCTTCCTTCTACCAAATGTCACTACCAATGTGAGGATGGGAAAAGTTTCTAAAGGTTATAACTGCTGTATTATTTTTTTTTTTCCTAGAATTCTGTGTACTGGGTTTGCTGAATAATTGAGGGTCTTCACCTCTTGGGGAATTAATATGTTTGGTTTTCATATTGTTGCCTTTGAAATGCACTCTTACCTAAATGGAGGTAAAATGAGTCTCTCTTGTGCTTCATTCCATAATGTTAGTTTCTTTCTATACATCTTATAGGCACACACTAAAAATGGTTGAGTGATTGAATCACATAGTGTTGCACAGTTTCTGACTGGGTGACATGCCAAGGAGGTTATTTAGTGACTAATTTCAAAGGGGAGGAGAAATTGCAGGCCTGTCATGTGGAAAAGTACTTCAGTCTATTGAAGCAGCATTACTCAGATGATCGGGTAAAAGCACGATGGCCTGCCCCTGTTGTGAGCGGAGGGAACAAGGAACATTTTTACTGTTTCAAAACCTTTTCCCAGAAGGCATGGATATACAAAATATTATACTGTAGACTGAGGATTTAGATTCAAGGCTGGAAACAAAAAGTGCTTTATTAGAAGAAGTGGAAACAAATGTTCATCTCACTGCTGTAGCCATACAAGTGATTTCCTTAAGTAACAGTAAGTGGCTTTAATTATTTCAGAGCAAAAATATTTTCAACGACTGTTTTATTTGTCCATAGGTAACAATGTTGTCTAAGAGTATAGTAAGAGTGCTACTGTTTTTAATTGTAGAAACAAATACAGTAGCATCAGGATAGATGAAGAAATTATGCCTGAAAGAGCAGACTGTGTAGGATTTGGTCTGAAACTCTCCTCTCTGCTTGTTTGCATGATCCATCTTCAGTGTGCACATTGACTTAAAGGCAAAGTGAAGCAATCAAACATTATTTTTGATATTACCATTAAATTTGTTTTGTGGTTAGCTTAGAATTTTATGGATCTGTTTTACATTCAGTAAAAAGTGAACTAGGTATTCTTTGTTTTCCCCATGGGAGCTTTAGGATAGGGTATGCATTAAGTTTATATGTAGTCATAAAAAGACATACTGAGACATGTAAAATACCTTGAGGTAAAACATTTGGATTGCTGTAGGGACTGGCTTCATGCAGAAGTGTACATTAAAGATATAGGTATAAAATAAGGGACAATGATGTTAAGAGTTTGTTTGATGCTCTGTGACATGGGAAGGGAAGTGATGCTGGGACTGAACTTCAAGCCAGTGTCTGAGCAGTTACAATATGGTGACAAAAAATACTGCTCTTGAGGATGAAATAATGATTATGCCATAACTTTGTGTACACCTGTAAAAGTGACAGAAATGTATGGAGACTGGATGTTGAGAATTACAGTGATGACACCTGATTAAGGTTCATTCAAGATGCCTTATTTCTGGAGGGTCATGTTTGTATGCTCTAAATTCCACCCTCTAGGATAGAGAACATCATCTTCTGGTTCTCCTGTGTTGTTCACGTCAGCTTCTAGCTAGCTGAGCCTGGCAAAAAAAAGTCTATGAACACAGAAACCAGAGGACTCTGTGGCTTCACCATCACTTACCATCACAGGCTCATCCTAAGAAACAACTTCTATTGCAGCTTTGCTGATCAAGGGAAAGAAAAACCAAAGAATTAAGAGCATAAATGGAAGAAGAAAAACCCAGTGATTCTCTTTCAATATCCATATATGTCCAATTAAGCATTCTGTTCTGGTGTAATCAGTCACTGGAACCAGGTAACTACCATTTCATAGATGTTCCAAGATTTTAGCTCAACATTTCTTTCATTGTAATACAGAGATTTTACAGCTGGGCATATACCAAAACTGTGCAAAAGGAGCGAAAGAACAGAAACCTAGATGCATGCTAAAAATGGGAAGCTAATTATAATAAAGGCAGAGATTTCTCAAGGGGTTCTG
>JAAGNO010017376.1:51921-69133 GCA_033439905.1 Ceryle rudis
TCAGAGCCCCATCCAGCCTGGTCTTAAAAATCTCCAAGGATGGGGCTTCCACCACCTCTCTGGGCAACCTGTTCCAGCATCTCACCGTTCCGGTGTGTCCCCAGACTGAACAACCCCAACTCTCTCAGTCTGTCATATCTTTCTTATCTAAGGACTTCGCATCTGTTTGTGATGCCACAGCATCAGCATTTTCTTCCTGGTTCAGAATCAGTGAACTTTAGCCTGTGTGTCTGATCAATAAACTGTTTAAGTCTGTCACTGGCTACATGTACTTATAACATCTAGCACTGAAACCCCTGATTTCAGCTTTGGTGGCCATTCATTGATTAGGGTAAAATGGTATTTGCATAAGTAATAGCATTTAAAAAACTCTTACATTCCACTAACACGCAGTCCATTTTATTACTGTTTATAGTTGTTATTTTCTTTACGCACGGAAGCCCCAAAGTGGTTTCTTTATGCCAATGACAAATTATTTGGTCTTGAGGGTTTGGGTTTTTTTCCTTTTTTTTCTGTAGGTGTCAAGGTTGTCACATCCCACATAATCTTTTACTCCTTCAGTAATTTTGTATCTTAAATGTTTTTCCTTTCCAGATGCAGAGGGAAATTGCTTATACAGGCCGAGATGGCCCAAGTGCTTCCCGCCCTGGATCTGCCTCGCACCCTTCGCATGCCATGCCCAGCTCTCCACCCTCCACCCCGGTGCCCCATTCCATGCCTCCCTCTCCGTCCAGGATTCCCTACGGCGGGGGCCGGCCCATGGGTGTGCCAGGCAATGCCACCATCCCCAGGGACCGCCTCTCCAGCGTGCCAGCTTCGCGCTCAATATCGCCCAGCCCAAGCGCCATTTTGGAGAGACGGGACGTAAAGCCAGATGACGACATGAGTAGCAAAAACCTTACCCTGATTCGGAATGAAGGTCTGTACGGTGACCCCTACTTGTTTCACGAGGGGAGGATGAGTGTGGCTGCACCCCACTCTGGACACCCCCTCGATGTCCCCGATCACATTGTAGCCTACCATCGCAGTGCCATGAGGTCATCAAGCACTTACTGCACCTCCCCCATGCAGCCTGAAATGCTGGAGCAGTCTTTGTACAGACAAAAGTCACGAAAGTACCCGGAGAGCCATTTGCCCACTCTCGGCTCTAAAACACCTCCTGCCTCACCCCACAGGGTGCCTGACATGAGAATGATCGATATCCATCCTCACCATAGTGCTCACATTCCCCCCCACACCATCCAGCCTGACAGGTCTTCCCCCAGCCGCCAGTCCTTCAAAAAGGAGCCAGGACAGCCTGTGTTTGTGGATGCGAAAGCACGAAGCGCCCTCGGCCTCTCAGGCATGGCTGAGGCAGTGCCCTCTCCAGTCGACAAGCAGGCTTTTGGCTATGGGTCACCTGTGATGCCCAAGGACAAGGAGACAAGGTAAGGCGGAGCTGGGGCTTAATTTATGAGAATGAGAAACGTTCCTAATCTGCACATCTTGTGCCGTTTAACACCCAGGGGACAATGTAATGTGTAGGAGGCTGCTGCACTGGGCTGCAGTGTTTATTATCTGCCTGTCAAGGTAGTTAGTAATTTAGAGGAGAGGTGACACCACCCGTTATTAATCTGAAAGTATTGTCAACCCATGATGAATCCCTCGTTATTTTCATTTGTGTAAATTTCAGTCATTGGAAAAAATATAATAAAATAAAATGATTAACTAGGATTTTTCTTTCCAGACAACCAGATCATGTTACAAGAACAAATGATGTTCTGTTCCTGCTAATAAGGGAATATATTTCACCCCTGTTAAGTTTGACACTATGATATTACAATTTTGGTTCTTTATAGAGTGGAGTTTTTCTCATCTAGCATTAGGAAATGGGAAGAATTTATCATTACTGTCTTATCTCCTGTAAAACATGAATTTGCATAAAAATAGGACAGTTGTTTATAATAATGTTCCTCAAGGGGAAACTGCTGAGAAGAGCAAGTCTGTCCCAGGGAAGATATAGAAACACAAATGCTGTTCCCAATGATTTTTTCAGCATCACAAATAGTTGGTGACCTGACTGTTAACTTTTGTGTGCTGACAATGACGACAATGATCTCTCCTGTCTTTTTAAGGACCAGATTTATGCAAAGGTCTGTGAAGGCTTCTCCTGCCACAAACCCTGCCCTAGGAAAGAAAAATTGTTACACTGCCAGTCGGTTGCTGTGTATTTGTATGAGTTGCACTAATCTCTAGCATATTGTTTGTGCTGTTAACTTTTATAGAGCTCTTTAGGGAAGCAAAGATGAATAGCTGGAAAATGCTGAGCTCACAGAGGCCAAAGGCAACTGCCGACTGCCTTAACAATGGGGGAGATACAGAGCTTCGTATAGCCCCCAAACTTCCCTTCTGCCTGAGCAATCTACTCAACAATTAGTCGTTCTGACCAGGCTTGGCCAGAAAAAAGAATGTGTTGTGAGGTCCATTGGTGAGAAGAAAATAGAGGACAGAGGAAAATCAGCCATCCACAAAAATTACGGCTTATAGCTTGGTGTTTATATTGACACAAGGCTATGAGCTAGGGCATATTACAATCTAGGATCAGTGAAACCTGATTTCTACCCAAGAAAAAGATGCGGATACCTGAAATTTCATTTCAAGCTTCCATTATTAGAACTAGGAAATAATGTGACCTGTATTTGCCAGTTCTAATCCAAGAGCTTTCAGATCAAAGGTTTTACAAGGTTCATGTTAGAAGGCTGAAGATAAGGGAGGACACCAAGAGCTTCATCAACCATACAACCTTTTCTCTCCCTTCTGGGCTTCTTATCTGTTCACTCAACTGCACAGTCATACACAAGGCTGTGTACTTGTAAATATATAAAGAGCAGCTATACACACAGTTCTGCAGCTCCTTAAGGGGAGCTTTGCACCAGGAGTTTTAGTCCTGATCCCAGACAATATTTAGAGTGATGCATAATTGCACTTCCAAAGAAATACATGACCTTAAAATTCAGCCACATGGCACTAAAAATGTCATTCTGAAAGCTGCCCATATGGACTGTGGGGCTTTTTAACCTTGAGAAAGTATAAATATAAAAAAACAACAATTGTAAATACCAAAAGTAATTAATGCAAATTGACGTATTGTCTAACCACTGCAGTATTAAGAATTGGATTTGAGTTCTACAGACACAAAATACCTTAAGGCTTATTTTAGCTTTGTAATAATCTCATAAACTTTGAAAGCAAACACTGTTGAGATTGTACCCAGGTGGTTGAATCGCCATCCCTGGATGTGTTTAAGAATCGCTTAGATGTACTGTTGGGGGATATGGTCTAGGGGTGAACTTGTAGAGTAGGGTGAATGGTTGGACACAATGATTCCATGGGTCGTTTCCAACCTGGATGATTCTGTGATTCTGTGTGTACCAAACAAAACAAGGAGCATTAAGGGTATCCAGTCTGTGGTTCTCTTTTTCCTGCTTCAGCAGAGGCTGAATTGTTATCGGGTTGTTATGAACACCTGAAAGGTGACATGTATAATGGCAGAAAGGTATCCTGTACCTTTTTATGTAGGACTTAGGGTTTGCACCCATAAGCAGCACAGCTGGGCTTGCTTCTGTGAGTAAGAATATTTGTGGATTTGAGAGATGGGCCTTATTATATCCTCTCCCAGGCATGGTAAAATGAGGTGTATGCTGCTCTGTTATGCACATTATCCATTTGCTGATGATTGTGCAAAAAACCCCAAAACCAGGCCACAGAAAGCAAATGGTGTGTTCAGTCATCCTGCATGCAGATGGTATTAGGTGTGGGGTAGCAGTAAAAGGGCAGATTGAGTATCTGTTAGCCTTGGGGATGCTGAGGAGGGAGGTCTTTTGCATTTTTGCCCAGTGGCAAGAGAGACTCCCCATCGTTACTCGTTCAGGAGTGGGCTGAGAACCTTCCACACAAGTAGAGTCTGCCAAGAACAAAGAAAACCTCTCCTGTGCCATCTCTTTCTGTAAATTAGTTTGAAGTAGCACTGTCCTACCTCAGGACAATGCATGGTTTAAGTCAGAGAAAAGATGAAAATGGATAGTGACAATGCCAGAAGTTAAACTGAATCTCGCTTACCCTGTTAAATTCTCCTTCCAGTTTTTCCAGTCCAGGGCTGAAGTGCTATGTATATATATGTAGTGTATCAGAATATGTTGGGTACTTATAGCAGATCAGACCTCTCATTGAGGGTATTCTGGTTTTGTTGAGGAAAATGGGTCCATTACCTCTGGAATGTTAACAGCAAGCAGATTTGGGTCTACAAAAGTTGAAAACCAGTATTCGCAATGTCTTCTATTGTAGTTCCTCTTTTTAGTTTTTTATTGCAGAAGCCAGTCTCATCAAGCCAATTATTTAAGCCAGAGTTGGGGGGGCTTTGTTTGCTCTGTGTAATTCTTTCTTGTATCTGTTTTACTTTGCAGATTTTCAGTCACAGATATTTCTGTGGTGTAAAGCATTGAATAAATTCTCACAGTAATTCATTTACCAGAAGAGTTGATATAAAGTTCTTTTACAACAGTGAGAAGAAACAGGTTCATGGAGATTTAAAAAAAAAAAAAATTGTTAGTATTCATATGCACAAAAATATTAGAAGTTGTAACAGGTTGCAGGAGTTCGTCTTCAAGGGGTCATCAACCCTTATATATGAGGTTTGCAGGAAGACTGAATATTTTTTTTTTAATTAACATGAGTTGTTTAAACAGTGATTTGCTGGCACGTTTATGGATGGCTCATTTATGTAGCTCATGGTGTACAGTTCGGAAAGTTACTACAGGCAAAGCAGATGTTTACACATTGATAAATTAGAAAAGAAACAGTTTACCCAAAAGTACATTAAATTAAATGCTATTTAACTTACATTCTTTGCATTTGAAGCATACGTTGCATTGGAAAATTCTAGGTTATTTGATAGTGCTGAGTGTTTATATAATAAATGCTGCTACTCTCTAAAATACAATCCTTAGAATAGCAAAACAGCTCAATAGAACATTTTTCCTCCAAAAGCGTTTCAGGAATGTACTGAGGTTCTCTTCTGCATGAACACAATTTTTGTCCTCTTCTTTTTATGACACATTGGTGAGAAAAGATGATGGTAGAATGGAGCAAAATGTGATCGCATTCATGGCTCATGGCTTGATGTTCAAGACTAAAGTGTAATGGTATGTGTAGGTTATTGGATATTGTTCCCATCACAAAACCACTTTATTGTTTGATGTGTTAAAGTATGGATGGACTCTCTGAATTAGGAAAAAAATTATCATACTCTGTACAGCCATAGACAGTGGGAGACTCCATCAGCAATGCACTGAGAATTGTGTAAGAAAGGTGGACTTTGCAGATATGTCCTCTCAGATACTTTCCACAGGGCCAAAATTACATTTTACTTTGTGAAAGATGTTGAATAACCAGGCTGAAGAAGATGAATGCAAATGACCCATATGGGATGGAAGAACGGTAAACTGTACTTTTACTTCCTTCTGTTAAAGGAAATGGAAGATAAAATGCAGGCTCTTGGATAAGAGTTGTCAAATAGTGTCACAGCTGGCAGTGCTTCAGAGCTTTCCTTTTCCCTTTAGCTTCAAACTGTAGAAAGTTGGAGTTTAACCTCATTCTTAGAAGACTGAAATACTTGCCTGGGTCTTTCCCTTGGGAGGAGAGCAGAGTACAGAAGTACAGAAGCATTCTGCTGTTCTCTGCTTCACATCCTCCTAGGATATCCACTCTGCTGCTTTGGGGGACTTTGGGGTAAAGTCTGACTGTGCCACTTTCACTTGCTTCTAGGGAAGCCATCGGTAAATACCTATTGCTGTTTCCTTTCTTTTCCCAGTGAGATAAAAGAAGTTCTAATGAAATGTTTCTCTTGTAGTGTAATATAGAAAGAAATATATTTTTCTCTGTCTCTGACCCTCTTTCTGATTACTATACAGACTTTACTCAGGGTTTAACTATAAAATATGAAGTCACTGAAAATCTTTCTCCAGGATAGTGTGCCAATTAGTTCCTGATGCCAGACTTGTTATTTGAGTACGTCTGTTATGGATGATGTGCTGCACAGCCTAGGGTTGGACTGGAACACATACACAGCCCAGTTCTAGTTTCTGTCTGTATGATGTATCCTCTCAGTGATGTGAATATTAAAGATCTCTCCAGGGAAGGGAAGGAACATGTAAGTCACACTTAAATAGCATCGTTGTGAGAAGTGGGTACCAATTCAGCAATATGCTGTACCCTGCTTGGGATTACTTGCAGTTAATTGCAGTAGAAGGAATGACATGAAACCCCAGTGAAGCTGTAAGGAAGAAATCTGGTGATGAATCTGATGTCTTAGTGTACAGTCCCCAGAGAAGCAGGGGTTCTTTTACTTCTGCAGAATTTGGAGAGTAAGATGCTAAGGCAGGGCACCAGTGCCTTGACATTCCTGGGGCCAGGGCTGTGGAGCAGGCTGCTGGGGAGAACAGGTCTCTGCTCCTGCTTTGCTGGCCAAGGTCTGAGACAAGCCAAAGCCAAATCTGACAGAGAGACCAGCTAGAGGTGGGAGTTACTTCTGACCTTGTCCTCTCCTTTCCTGCCCCACCATGCTACCTCCTCTTAACTCTCCCAGCATTCACAGGAAAACAATGCAAAACAATGCCTTTCTGTGCTCAGGCTGATAAAATAACCATTTCTTTCTCAACTGCTGTAGAAGGGACCCTCCCTGCTCTTCCTGGGTGGTGGAGAGATGCAGATTTATCTGGGAAATTAATCTAGGAACAGAGACAGAGTTCAGCCTTCTTGTGCTACCACCACCAGCAAAGAGGCACCGCTGCATTTTGTTCTGCCTGACCCTGTCTCCTAGTGCTGTGCATCCCAGCCTGCCCTGTGCACAGGGGGCCCAGCCTGCCCCATGTCACTGGAATGCTGGCCTGCCCCATGCCCTGGGGAGCCTGGTGCAGGAAGGGGTGGCAGGGAAGGCTGTTCCCCTCACCTTCCCTCTCCACAGCAGGGAGCACAACGAGAAGTGGAGGACATAATGTTAACCAAAAAATATAAACTGTCATGACAGTGTTCCAGCCCTTCACAGGGAAACTGGAGGGGAAGAGGGTGGCTGTGGAGGCTTTTCCTGCTCCTCCATGGCTGTGTGGCAGGTGGCAGAACTGGGCCACCATTTCTCCAGCCACATCATCCCAGGGCATTGCCCCGCCACAGGGCTGGCTGCAGTGCATCCCTCCCTGCCTGTACTGGAGCACGCTGCCTCCCACCACCTTCAGTTGGACTGCCAGGTCTCTGAAAATCAGGTTGTTTTATTTTATGCACAAAGGCATCTCCTTTCAGACACCTGTTTTTGAAAAGTTTGGTGCTGATGGCCATAATGAGTCTGGGTATTACAGCAAAACGACTACGGGAAAAATCCTGCCTTGTCTTTAACGGAGTAACTCCAGAGCACATGTAGATTCTTCACATTCTTAATGCTTTTACCGTATGAAAAATAATGTGTTCTGTGCAATTGATTCCAGTATTTAATTCGGTTTTCATCATCTCCTATCTCTGGAACATCCCTCTCCCTCTTAACAACATATTTTCCTAGATTTCATGGCAAAGGACAAGATCAGCTATGTGTTGCCATAACCTCTTTTGAAGCAGAGAATTGTTTCCAGATTATCCAGTGTGGGATGGAAAAGCCATCATATTTATGAATTGGTAAACCAGATAGATTTCCAGTTGAGTTTAGTTCCAGAAAGGTTTTGTGATGATTGTCTGGGGAGAAAAAAAAAAAAAAAAGGTTTTCATTATTAAGTGTCAAAAATGCTACATTAAAGTTTGTTAGAATATATTTATCCCAGGTTTGCTTTGTTCCAAAGGTTACTGTAGCCTGAACTAGTTTCTTATTTTAACACTTACAACAGTGGAAATTCTGTAACATATTTCTTGGTTTGAAATGAATTAGGTCAGATTCACTAGTCTCCTCATCAGCCTTCAAAATACTTTTCAGCATGAAGACAGACAAAAGTAAGACTCGCACGCTGTATTTTATCACAGTAAGAGCACGTCTGCCAGCCGGGGACTGACTGAGCACTCTCTTCTTCCCTCCTTGTGTCCATTAGCATCTCATTACTCATTTTGCTGCCCTGTTTTCTCAACATCTGGGTGTCTCAGAGTCTCTCCTAGCTATGGTATCTGTATGCTATCCCAGCAGACCTCTATTTCATTCCCTGAAAGTGAATGAAATAATTAACCTGGATAATCTGGCTGTCTACAAACTGGGCTGGTTACTTGCTTTGTATCATGTCAGCTTGCTTTTCCTTGGTATTGGTACCTGCATTTGAGTTTCTATGTCTCTTATCGACTGTCGTTATTGCTTTGGCCACAAAGGATCAATTGGAACTGGGGTAGTGGGAGCTTGGCTACTCCCATGTGCCCAGGATGCTGCAGTGGCCATGGATGGCCCGTGTCACAGACTGACTCTGGGGCTGTTTGTGTCTGTCCCATCTCCTTTCATCAGCCATCACTTCTGGTCTTAGTTGCTTGCTTTTTGAGAAGTTTTCTGCCCAGTCATCTTCCAAAATCACAGCCTGCTGTTAGCATTTGCTTTTGCGTGTGCCACTGAAACTGCTGGCATTTAGGGATGCATTTTCAGAAGGTTCTGTCTGAGGCCTCATGTTGATGCGTGTCTGTATTATAGCGTGTCATTGACATACTGGCATGTGAAAGTAGGCACCTGTGTGAGCAAACACTGTTTTGAAACTCACCGAGGAAGTTACCTGGTACTTGATTAATATATGCATTTATCTAAACAGATAAGCACACAAATGTTAGCTTTTCTATCCAAAAATTCACTGTTGTTGTTTAGTGACATTTGTTTGGTACCTATTGCAGTTCTTCTTAATTGCTTTTCTTCTGCTTTTTAGGAATTTCTCAGGATATGTGCATGGAAGCAAATCTATTTTATAATAATGTTGCTGTACAGTGTGCATTTGGTGTCCTGTGCCTGTCTGTCACATTGCTGTCCTTTCCAGAGCAGACAGTTGTGATGTCAGGTGCAAAGGATTTGGGCTGGGAAGCAGTCAGCTTGGGAAGATTAAATGCTTCGCAGACAAAAATCCCGTGTTTGGGGAAAGTAAAAATAGTAACAAGAGGTGTAAAGTCTTTAATCCTGAAACCTTATATACAGACAAAACTATTGGCAAAGTGTAGGTAAAAGACAAAATATATATAATGCTGAAAAAAAAAAACCCAGATTTTCACTAGTTACAAGAGGCATGAACTAGTTGTTTTAGGTGCCTGTCTTGTGAGATTATTAGAAGTTTATTATCTGGGTGGGTGTTTGCTTTGTTCTTTTTTAACCAAGCAGATGTCTTTTTTATTGTCTGTCACCATGCAAAAGCTGTCCAAAGCAAGATGCGGTAAGCTGCTGCAGCAAGGTATATGCAAACTGGTACCCATGGTCCTTTGCACAAACTCTGTAGTGTCTTTCCAATCCTGTGGTAATCATTCACCTAGAAAAACAAGTCTGAAAGCAAATATATCTGGCTTTAACAAACGGTTCTCTTGTCTTACAGAGAGAGGATACAAGCCATGGAGAAACAGATTGCCAGTTTAACTGGTCTTGTTCAGTCTGCGCTTTTTAAAGGGCCAAATACAAGTAATAGCAAAGATGCTTCTAGGTAAAAAAAGAATTCATTAAATCTGTTTCTCTGTAATGATTTTAGTAATCAATCAACAAAAATAATATTTGAATGTAATAGTAAAAAAAACCCTGAATGCTCAATCATTTTTAAATATCTTTATCGTCCCCATGAGGATGCTAGGCAGAGAGGGAGAACATGCCAAATGATAGAGATAGATGGAGATTAACTGCATTACTCTTCTTTGTGTTAAAAAGAATTAATGTAGCTACATCTCTGTGCTTTCTACTGCTTATACTCCATTCCTTGCATAACTTGTATTAAAAGCTGATTAAAAAAAAAACAACTGAAAAGCTGCTGGTGATTCAAATTAAAAATATATATGCTAGACAAGGCCGTTTAATTTGCTGATTATAAAATTCACTAGAGATTTATTGCTAGTAAGTTAAAACTATGATTTTTCTTTTTATTACTTAGTGAGAAGATGATGTTGAAAATTGTGTCCAGCAAGAGCAGCGTTGACACTGCGGGTAAGATAATTCACTTTCAATTTACAAATTATTCAGGTATATAAATAACTCTAACATTACCACCATCCCAGCTTATGCAAATGTAAATTTACTTAAATTCCCATACTGTCAGGACTGAAGTTTAAGTTCAGGATATGTAAGTCGATCACATCTTTGTCAAGACAGGAATTTCTGACAGGTTGAGGTAGTCTTGGGAATGAATTTCCCACCTGCGCTGAATGGTTTAAATGAGATAGAGAGTCTCTGCATATGGTGAATTTTCCAGTGACTCATACCATCTATAGGATATATCTGTCATTAAGCCCAGATGTATCCAGGTTGCTGTAGAAGGCTAAATATTTAATTCCTATTCTGGTCACTTGAACTTTTCTCTAAGGTTCTTCTGTCAGTAGGATGCTATAGGAGTAATGACACCGAGGAATTTAGCAGTCAGCAAGAATCACTTTCCCTAATTAAGTTGTGTTGATCTTACAAATTATTAGCATGTGCCTAAACTGTTCTGAGCAAGAATCAATTATGAAGTCAATAAGAGCTGGTCTTGTTTTAGCTTCCCACTTTCAGAGCTGTTAAGTGTTTAATAGATGGAGTTATGAAGATCTTCTTTCATAACAGCCTTGTGATGGGAGCTCTTTGTGTATGGGCTGCTGCTGGAGATGTCCGCAGGGTGTACATGTGTCTATATGCCTCCTCTTCACCCTTTGTCATGCACTGAATGCAAATAAAGGCAGTTCCCTACTTCCTGGTAATGCTGTTCCCACAGGGAGGTCTGTGCTCTGGCAGGTAATAAACCACACACATTTATTAGCAAATCTATTACACTCTTAACTAGCCTTTCTGTTGGAGCTGTTAGTTCACGTTCAGGATTCCTGTTTATCTGGAACTGCAGTGTGTCCCTCTGGCAGAAATCAAAGCAGACCTGGAACCTATCAGCATATGCAAGAGAGAAAAAACTGAAGTCCTAGTACTGGAGCTTTGCTCCCAAGCCACTCTTTAGTCCTGTTCCAACTCCTCCCTTCCTGCTGGCCCCTGGGTGGAAAGGGCAATACTTAATGCTGTGAAGAAATAAGTTGTAATTTATCAGTTTCAGACAACTTACTGAAAAGTCCATCATTTTTCAAAACAGCTGCAAAATGCTTTTACACTTTTCCCTATTTCGGTGTCATTATACACTGAGAATTTATGGTCTTTCCCACTTGCACAGGCCTTGTCTCATACAAAACACCTATGAAACCATCAAAACCTGCACAAACATCGCCTTGTCTTCCTCTTTGTACTGTAAAGCTGTTCAGCCTTTCTGCTTTCCCTGTGCTTGGCTAATTCAGATAAGTACTTTGTGGGAGTCACTGTATTGGAGATCCTGATCTTCATGAGCCATGCTTTGAGATGACATCCAGAGGTCCCTTTCAACTTAAATTATTTAGTGATTTGTGAGTGTGTATGAACATGCTCTTAATGAAATGAGAAATGGGATAATATTTATCGGAAAAATGACCTTATACAAAGCAAAGTTGGGGATTCCTCCATGTGGAAATCACACCTAGCCCACGACAATAGCATGGGTCATCTGACCATCAACTGTTCCCAGCCACTGTTGTTCCCAAAGACTCCTCGCTCACTGCCTCATTGTATTGACTGAACGCACGTCCCTGAAATGACAAAATGACATCTAACAGCTGCATGTCCAAGCATGAGGGTGTGAATGGTGGGACATGTAATTTACTGTCAAAAGAATTGTCATCTGTCATGTACTAACAGAGACATTGACTTTGTCACACAGCCATGCCCATGTCCAGCACGTGAGTAAGGATCACTGATCACTTGGGAAATGGGGATAGTGCAGTGGGACCAGCCATGCAGCTCACTGCCTGCAAGGATCCCTATCAGTTCCAGAAAGGGTAGTTACCCCAGTGTCTGCATCCCTAAATCCTGTCCTTCCAGTGTGACTCAGCCACAAAATTAAAATGTAGCAGGTATAGGAAACAAGGTGTGATGCTGACCCCAATATACTCCAGTATTGTAACCCACATCAGACTGCTGTATAATAGAATGGTCCTGTATAATAGAATGTTTTACTTTTGCACCTGATTTTGAAATTGTGTATGACAAGATCTAGTAAATCAATTCAGTCCCTACTTGCTTCAAAATTAGGCAATCTGCCAGAATATGCTGCAGAATGTTTTTTCTTTTTGTAAATATGCTTGGGTTTAAACGTGCCAGCAGCATCTAGAAACACTTCTGCTGACTGGCTGTTTTGGTCTTCAATTCACCCCAATCCTTATTAAGTATAGCCATTTAGACAGTCGACTCTCTTAGTATACAATTCCACTTGACAACTGTGCACAGAGATATCAGTTTTAGCAATTTCAAAGTCTATTTGAAAGAAAAAGTGGTATAAAATGTTGATTGAGCAGTCCTTTCTAGAGCACTGCTAAGCAGAAACGTGAATTGCTTCCTCTGCTGAACAATGAAACATCTGTGCAGGATAAAATTGACTCATCAATATTGAACCAACATTGTATTTTATAATACGTATTCCGATGATAGGAGACTTTCTTGCAAAAATAGAAAACTAGCTCACTTGGGAAGGGAAAGAACCCAAAATTTCTAAATCCTAGATAACTCTATATATAGCTAGATTGTAAATACTCTGGTATTTCATATAAACCCAATTGTTGCATGTTTTTGCTTTGCCAGTCTGTAGCAGATTCTTTAGCCTCAGATATTAAAGAGCATAAATAAAAATGCATTTTCACTGGGGGAAATGAGCCTGAACAATCATGCTTGTCTGCATTTCTTATGTTTTATTGCTTTAGGCTGAGTTCTTTGATGGGGGATGGGTTTAAAGAGCAGTAACCTTCCACAAACTGACTATGTGTCCTCTACCAATGTTAGAAGAAATCCCATGACTCAATCCTTATAACCTTGTTCAGTTCATAAGTAGTGAATGTCACCAAGGGACTCTTCACTTACAAGCAGCATGTGATTCTAAACTAAACTATGCTAGGAAGAGCCTCCTTGAGATTAGCAACAACTATGCTGAGAAATGCTTGCCTACTCTCTTTTCTGTCACATTTTTGTTCATCAAGTGGTGAGATTGATAGGTTAAATTCTCAATTCATTGATTAAATTGAGATCAGTTGTATCATGGTTTATCAAAATAAAGCAGGAGTTCTTTGCTAGTTTCTGTCTTGCTGGAAGAGGAAGAAGGATGCTCAGTATTTTCTGAAAAGGGATCAAGGAGTAAGTCTGTCTGCACTAACACCACCAGTACAAGCCAAGAGAAGGAAGTGGCACCAGGGAGAAGTATTACACATGTAGAGCTCAGATTTGATTAGTCACTCTGTGAACTGGGTTGTTATCTCTGCATATCTGTGTGGCTTTGCCACATGCATGACTCGTGCATTAAAAATGTTGTCCACATCTGCTTGCTTACCTCAGGTTCAAAGACAGATCATGCCTGTCTTTGAACTCTGTCCATGTTTGCAGGCAAAACATGATCCTGAATTCATTCTGGATCAATGAGATGAAATTGTCCATTAGTATATGTAGAATATTTTATTCTTTTAAGAGTGCTTTAGTGCCTGGCTGTAAGAGCTTGTTAATGATGGAGTTGCAACCTTAACATTGCATTTGCCTATTTGTTTAGTGGATTCTAAGCGGATGGAAGAAGAACTAAGTAACTGTCATGTGTCTCCCGAAATGATGCTTGAAAATGTGTGGCTTCTTAATAAGGAGATAAGTAATTTGTGAAGAAACATTGCTGGGTGTCTTCTGATGGCCTTTTTTTTCTAGCTTGTTTCAAAATAAAATCTTAGTATTTTAGAAAGAAAAATAAAAGCTGAAAAACAGAAAAGTGTTGTCTTTGCAACCATAGCAAAGGTCAAGCATCAGGGAGTGGAAGTTGTTTCCTTACCTTAGCCGTTGTGAAAAAAAAAAAAAAAAAAAAGTTAACATTTGGTTTTTGTCCAAAGAAACCTGAGAGCCAGTGCTGTTTCTTTCTCTTCAATCCATCTGGCCGTGCATCTAATCGCAAAGCTACAGCCTGGAAATATTTCTAGAAGTGAGTTATACTCCCTACATGAAACAGCTGCCCATTTATTCCTTTTTGATGAAAATATGTATCTCTGAGCCATCAGATACTGATCCTTTTTACTCGGTCATTGTGGTTGTGTTTCACACCCTCGGGAGTCCCACTTTGTGCTCCCCAGGCTCTGAGCATATTCTGCAGCAGGGACACTGTGGCAGCTGAGAGTACCTGATGGGGAGAAGAGGTGAGGCGGCAGAGGAGAGCTGCTTTGTAGGGAGTCAAAGACACTTATTGTTTACAGAAGCAGATCACAGTCCATCTAGACTAAAAGGAAAGTAGCACCCCTTCCTGAGAAAATATGTGAATTGACTGGGGTCCAGCTTGGGGAGAGAGACTGGCAGGGACTGATTCATGCCTTGGCTGCATCACACAGGGTTGGGGGCTGAGGTTTTGGAGATTTTGCTTGAGGCAAAGAATAGCAGAAAGGTAGATGTGTTTTCAAAAATAGTCCAGATTTGTGGCTAGGGATCAAAACTCTTGGAGGCTTATCCACATTTTTCAGACTCTCTGGTGGTTTCTGTCTGTAGGGTTTATGAATTAAATATCCTTTTCTTAAAAAAAAAAATGGAAAAAATAGTGCATGTGGGAGGGAGATAGATGCTTGACTGTAGGAAAAACTGCAGTGTACATGTAGACAGAGAAGTATTAGCATATATTAGACTGAAGCATGGAGTGGGTACAGAATGGCAGTGAACAAGGACTGTTTATTTCTTGAGTGTTGCTTTCTGCTAAGCAGCTCTTTGAAAGTCAAGAGAGCATTGAATCATACTGGAGTATAGCAAAAATGTGCAGCAGCTTGCTCAGCAGTGAAATGAAAAGTGCTGTTGTTGAAGCACCGAGCAGATCTATCTGGAACACGCTTAGGTAACGTATTGCATTACAACGGCCAACACCGGGCTAGAACAGCTTTTTGTTTGAGCATGTCTCCTGAAGCCTATGGCATGGCACACCTTATACAGCACGGGTGCAGCCAGAGGGGCCTGTGCTTTTACTGACAGGAATTGCAAAGGTAGGTAAAACAAGAAATGTGATTCTTCAGAAACCTTTTAGCCTACTTTTAAATAAAAACAGTCTGGAGTGATTTCCAGACTTTGAAAATGCTTCCCCTGGATGAATTTTGCAAAGGCTACATCTGAGGTATCCACACTTGCTGGCAAAGGAATAAGGATGTGTTGTTATGCTGAGCTGTACTCAGTCGGGCCCATTTGGAGATCTTACTGGTTGGAAAGACTACTAGGGATGAGGTGGCAGGGATAAAACTTACCACTCTTGGGTTCATACTCATTACAGCCAGAAAAATGTGTCATGCCCTTTGGTAAACTGAAAATTTGTCTTCAACGGGCAAAGAAAATTCGCAACCGTAGTTTTTGTTTTATTTCATTGAACATGATAGAATGTGCACTTGTGGGAACAAACTATGACCAAAATCCCTGTGCAGATCCATCAATGAGTTATTTTCTCTTTCCTCAGATTTTTTGTTTTATTCATAGAGAAGGAAGGAAATGGAGTGGGGAATGACATAATCATAGAATAGAATCATTTAGGTTGGAAAAGACCTTTAAGATCATTGAGTCCACCAGTTAACCTAACACTGCCAACTCCACCACTAAACCATGGCCCTGAGCACCACATCTACACATCTTTTAAATGCCTCCAGGGATGATGACTCAACTGCTTCCCTGGGCAGCCTGTTCCAGGGCTTGACAGCCCTTTTGGGAGAAATTTTTCCTAATATCCAACCTAAACATCCCCTCTGGTGCAACTTGCGGCCATTTCCTTTTTGTCCTGTCACTTATTACATGCTGAGGAGGGGAAGGGACACATAGGAAAGAATATTTGAAGAATATGGGTGTGTAAGCACAAAATGCTAGAAGAAGCTGTGACATGACTATTATCTGGAGACATGGAATTTGCTTGTACCCTGTAAATAAAGCTTCTTCCCAGGTATTTGAGAATGAAAATAACAAGCTTGACATTGATGCTGTGTAGAGGAATAGCATTACTTAAGGAAGAGGGTCTTGTGAGGACACTGATTGTTATTCCCAGTGTGGCTCAGCTGTTACGCTGCATTGTTTTGTAAACACAGTCCTGAACTAATGACAGACTAAAGGGGAGTAGGTGGATGCAACATGGCTGGAGAGCAGTTCTCTGCCAAACAAGCATTTAATTTCTCTTTTCCTGGTTTTATACAGTAGCTGTTGGAGACACCTGATAAAATAATGCAATTGTACTTCAAGCAGCAAAGCAAGATTCTCTATGGAAGCCTTTTCCCCACACTTGGCAGTTTGATTGAATCTCTCTCCAGGGATAATTAAGCAACAAATATGCAGTTCAGGAATCCTGTGAATTTGCATCAGTGTGGTCTCAGATGGCTCCTGGGAGGACAATTCTGAAGCTACTTTCACACCAATTTGATTTGCTGCTGTTTTGTGTAATCTGCAGTTATAGTTTATTATCCCATCTCCACTAAATGTGGTAGGAAGCAGTTGTGGTAACACAGCGATCGTGATATGGCTGAGGTTCCAGCACAGGTACACTCTGATGTACAGTCATCTCTCAAAATATGTTGGGTAAGGAGGTGCCAGTCCCCTGTTAATAATGATCGTTGGCAGCTGTAATTTTCTTGTCCATCTATGTGAAATATGTGTGGATTCATGATTGCATTTGCACCTTCTCAACCTGTGCTGCTGCTTATTGCAGGTGCTGCTAACATATCTGTGGGGAAGAACGCACTGGCAACTGTGGAGTCAGCTGTCATCCATCACCCTGCTGGAGCCCCATCAATGCAAGTCAGCCTGCATGGTATGAAACGCAATGTGTCGGATCTGCGGCTGCAGCTGCATCAGATGAAGCAGCTACAGGTATGCTTACCTGGTTAATGCCAGGAAAGTGGGTTAGCAGCAAATTCCTTCCTTCCTTCCTTCCTTCCTTCCTTCCTTCCTTCCTTCCTTCGTTACTTCCTTGCTTCCATC